>QANT01005318.1:0-14132 GCA_003254885.1 Purshia tridentata
TAATGCATGTAATCTTTTTGAAATTCAGTTTTAGTTTAACTGTATGTTTAAAATTCAATTTCAGTTTCATTGTGATTGTATTTAAGAAATACAGTTACACTGAGCGCGCTTGTAACTGTATTTAATACGCTTAGTGTAACTGTATTTAATACGCTTAGTGTAACTGTATTTAATACGCTTAGTGTAACTGTATTTAATGGCTTGTTATATTGGGAAACTGAATGTATGTGTGCGTTTGCGTGAGTGAAACTAAATATGTTTGTGTGTGTGTGTGTGTGTGTGTGTGAGTGCATTTAGTGAAACTGAATTTGAGTCCACTAAAACTGAATTTAATTTTTAGTGAAATTATTTTTTAGTGAAATTATTTTGTGTGAAATTGAATTCAATGTAATGATGTAATCATGGTTTTTTTTTTTTCTACTGAAAAATAATGATGTAATTATTTATAGTTATTTTTTAGTTTAATTGTATTTCTGAAATTCAATTTCAGTATAACTGTTTTTGTAAAATTCAGTTTCAATTTTAGTAACATTGTAACTATATTGAAGTGTAACTGTATTTTAGTGTAACTGTATTGAAATACAATTACACTGGGCGCGTATCAGTCCATGTCAGTGAGCGTCAACGCCTGCATCAGAGCATGTCAACACACATCAGAAGGGTAAAAAAGGTATTATAAGTTTTAGGGGGTTTTGAGAGAGTTTTTAAATAGATGAGGGTTAGGAAAAAAATTTTAGTATTTAGGAGGTTTATAAAAAGTTGCTCTATATATTATATACAATTTTTCTTTGTAGCTTGTTGTACGCCTGTACGTATGCCTTTTAATTATAATTTATTCTCCAAGGAGATATAAAAGTATTATGTACAGTAATTGAATTCTTAAAGTTTCTTTTACTACTTAAGGGTTCAAATCCGTATACGTAGAGAGAAGGTTTTATCGTCGACCAACTATGTCAATTCCAATTCACAATTGAATCCTTAAATTTAAGCAATTTTTTATATAGATATAATGACTTTATAATCAGGATAATATCTTGTATTTTAATGAAAATCTGTGAGGTGAATAATTAATTATTATTTATTGGAGGAAACATACATACACACACATATAGAATAACAAAATGTAGATCACTTTCACTTTTTTTTTCTTATTAAATTAAATATAATACCATTTTTTCTTTCGTTGTTGTACGATACAAATTAATTAAGTACATTTGCACTCTCTATCAGCATGCAATCGCCCATATATAAGCTACAATTCTGTGATATTCAAGCAATAAGATATATGTACATGCAAAGCTGGACCACGAATATTATCGAGGACATGTGGAAGGAGATAACACAAGTATTAATATTGTTATTTAATGAGTAATTGTCTCTAATCAAGCAATTTGGTATATATACATTATCTTATTTCACTGTCAGCTGTGATCATTGATGTGTGATTCAAATCAACATTTTATTTTTTCCCAAAGACATCAGCTGAAAGCTTGAAAGAGCTTTTCTATATTTAAAAATGGTGTTGTTGGTGCGTTTCATCAAATCTTATTATCTTATATAAATTTAATGACTTATTTTTTTTAAGCATGCTAATTGATGTGGTAAGTCATCAGTCTTCGAATTTACGTAGATGGATTGGATTTAATGAAATGCACATCATTATCTCTAAAAACATAAAAATTGGATCCGCATTTATCATATTAAGCATGCTAATTGATGTGGTAAGTCATCAGTCGTCGAATTTACGTAGATAGATTGGATTTAATGAAATGCACATCATTATCTCTAAAAACATAAAAATTGGATCCGCATTTATCATATATGAGATTTGAACTAAAAACTTCTTTCAGCAAAAGAGAGACTAATATTTTTAATAAAAAATGTAAGCTTAATTGTAAGGCTATCGACAAAAAGTCAATCTAGAACTATAACCCTTCACGCTCAAATTAATAATTTGAAAATATAGCATTGGCTATATTTCAAATTATCTGATAATTTATCGCTATTCAAAATTTTAAGTTAACGTGAAGGCATGCATTAGTAGGACATGACAAAACATATACAATTTTTAATTGCTAAGTCGTACAATCTGTCAATCTGACTCATATAATTGACATGAGCATGAGAACAGAAATTATATAATTTTCCGAAAATTAAGCAAAACAATTATTATATTGCATGCCTGTCTGATGCGGAGAGACATATGCGTATGTGGGAATAACAATACTCAAAGATCTCGTTTAGTCCAAATTTGATGCCGTGGAGGAAATGGTAAATTGTTTCATGGAAAAATGGGAGTGAAAGTAGCCTTGATTTTTACTAGACTCTTGGAGTGTTGTTAGCAATTTGGGTTTGGACGGATTTTGGGCGGGTTTGTCTGTTTGACTAGGCGTTTTTGATGGGAAACGACATGATGAGCAATACTCATGGCTTTGCCATGATGTAGGTCGCTTTTCGGACAAATTCCATCGTCTGAGCTCGAAAAACATGTTTTTGCTGTTTTAGGAAACTTTTATCTTTGGTTTACCATCGACTTAATTATTACGGTTAATTTACTTTAAATACCAAATTTCAATAAGTTTTTAGTTTAGATACCAAAATTTAATAGCATTTTAGATTAGGTACTAGTTGAAAAGTCAAACATAATAATATAGTAAAGGGTACTATAATTCACAAATATTACATCACCTGCCACTACAATAAAATATATATATATATATATATATTACATCCATACTGTTACATAAATTTATACTATATTGTATTAAAACTAAAAAAAATCAATCCATAACTGTGACTGTCTTACAATTTAGTTGTGATTGTCTTGGTAAGTTGAAAAAGACAACTCCCACCACTATACTAAGTATTATTTTGAGTAAAAGTATTATTTTGACCTCTATTTATATTATATTGTAATACAATTTCTCTTAAAAAAAATTTCAATTCAGTCATAACCTAACTATGACTGTATCACAATTTAGCTATAACTGTTATTCAGTCACAACTAAATTTGAAGTTGAGTGTCGTACAGTCACAACTAAAACTGAAGTTGAGACTAGGGGTGCACACGGATCGGTTATTCGATCCACAAACCATTATCCATATCCAATCCACAATTTACGGTATAGCAATTTTTATATCCATATCCGATCCACAAATTTGGATATCTACAAGTTTAGATATCCACAAAATCGGATTGGATCGGATCAGATAACTGATAATATCCAAATAATAACATAAAAATTATTTAGCAAGTACACAACATAAAATCATCCCTCAAATTAATTCAATAGTTATACAATATAAAATTCAAAAATTAAGACAAGCCTCAAACATAATAAGTTCCTACTTTTTAGTAGTCCTAAACTATATAGTATATATATGTATAATTTTTATAATAGATTTTATTGTCAAACTAATTTAAAATACCCTAAACTTAAATTATATAGTAACATAGATACTTTATAAACTATATGGTATTATAAATTATAATAGGCGCTTTGATTTACTCTATAATAGGAATTAAACATATACAAACATATATAAACTATATAAAAATTAATATATATAATTTGCGGATCGGATCGGATATATCCGTGGTTTTCAATATTAATATCCATATCCGATCCACAAATTTCGGATCAGATCGGATCGATATCCACAAATAAGAAAGTGCAGATTGGATCGGTACAATATCCACAAATTGCGGATCAGATCGGATCGGTAAGCGGATTTTTGGTATATTTGTGCACTCCTAGTTGAGACTATATTAAATAATTTTCAAAACAATATAAAAGTATCAAGGACAATTTTGTCAAAACTTTATAAATTTTATCTAAGACCCATCATATGTGGGTTAAAGGACAATAGAAGGGCAAATTTGTCAAACAAATAAAGCCCAAAACAAATGAGCTTTAAATTTGTGACCTATTCTAAAAATTAAGTTCAATAGTTAGTAGTTAAACCTAAAAATTATGAGCAAAACTGATTTTCTAAAAAAGTATTGAAACTAGGTATTTAATCCTAAATTTCTATAATTATTATGCTTATTTCTAGCCTTTTGTGGGTCAACTTGATTTTTGCCTTTTTTGGCAAAATTCGGGTTTATGATTTTTTTTAGGGTTTCGCCTATTTAAACTAAACTTTGTGAAGGCGACTGGGTAGCTTTTTTTAATAATAAAAATTGGGCATTTGCTCTTAATTCTGGATTATTTTCTGGTCTTTTGTTAAAGCTACAGAATTGAGCTAAAGATTCGTGTTTAAATACTTGTTTAGTTCTCTTTCTCAGCGCTTCACTACATCAAAATTATGGTAATAAAGAAAATAGAAAATTACATAAAAATCAATGATTAATTTGAAAATTACATAAAAATCATATTCGGCTTTTATTTTCCACAATAGTCAGTGGGTTTTATAGTCTTGTTACAGAAAGGTCAATGGGCTTTCCGTGTCAGCCCATGTCATTTACTTCACTGCCCTTTTTGTTTTTTTAGTTATTTCAAAACATTTTGCAAGTAGTGGTAATGGCAGGATGGTAAATAAATAATTTTTTTATGGATAGTTGCATGTGAGCATAATTTCAAAAATTTCATTTTAGTCAATACATAAAGTATTGACTATTATGGAATTTGAAATTATATTTGTGATTTTTATGTAATTCACTCGAAAGAAAACCCATAGACAAATTGAAAAGAAACTATATAATACATCTTGATGGTACATATCACACATGCATGATGACCTCATTTTTTTAGAAATTATTTTTAATTAATATATATATAATGAAAAATATATCTTATGTTGAGAAGGATTACGATTCTTATGTTGGGTCCATCACCTAATATATCTTCTCCGGCCAACTCTTGAAAAATAAAATCGCCCAAAGAAAATAAACCTGATCTTGGTTTCATGGCTCATATGTACTGATCGACAAGAGCTTCACAACCATATATACTTTACCAGAATATATAATCAAGTCAATGCTCGATTTGGAGGTTGAAACAAGAAACCAAGAATGGATTAGGGTTGAATTTCATGCACCTTCATCCTTTGTAGTAATGACGGGTGATGCACTAATTCATCCTTGATTATGTGTTAAAATAGTTCATTGTAGAGAGGTGTTATTAGCACTTTGATCATTTTGCGGGGATAGGACGGGATAAGTTTTTTTTTTTTGACTAATACTAATCCATCTTCTTTCCTCAACAGCAGCATTAGAACTTGGGATGACATCTTTCAACAATAGATAGAGACGACATATATACCACTGAACTAATTAACAGCTAGTTGGTAGACAAAAGTTAAAAGTTAGCCTCTATTTCTTCCTAAAGTATACCTTGAATTTAGTGAGTTAACTTATCCAATTCAATCTTAGACACCAGCCATAGGCCTCGTATGGTAACTAGGAGTGGATTGGAAAATATAATAGCAAGATTTATGTGTATTTAAGAAAGGAGATAGAAAAATATTTTCTAATTTAAAGAAAGAAGATGAAAAGTAAATGGCTTAGCCATAAGAGGAATGTTAAGTTTGCTAATCCCCACCATTTTGAGATAATTATATGGCATAAGTTTTCCTCATAATTTATCCATCTTATTCTCATATCATTCCTTCAAATTAGAAATTTTTTCTTCAAATACACGTAAATTTGTCATTTATTCTCTCCAATTCAATCTTAGCAATCAAATGAGACCATAGTGTAGGAAGAAATACACCTATATTTATTCATTGAGTAGAAGCAAAGAGAAACTAACAGCAACAGCCTTGACAGAACAACATTACAAGCTAGAACTAAGAAGCAAACCAGAAACCCACATAGATACAAATAAAGATTAATCATGCAATAGTAAGATAACATTAATGGTCCCTCTGAGTTCAATCTCAAACACCACAGTAGGCTTTGATGGGACACTTTGACTTCAAATTAGAAATTTTTTCTTCAAATACACGTAGATTTGTCATTTATTCTCTCCAATCCAATCTTAGCAATCAAATGAGACCATAGTATAGGAAGAAATACACCTTTGTTTATTCATTGAGCAGAAGCAAAGAGAAACGAACAGCAACAGCCTTGATAGAACAACATTACAAGCTAGAACTAAGAACCAAACCAGAAACCCACATAGATACACATAAAGATTAATCATGCAATAGTAAGATAACATTAATGGTCCCTCTGAGTTCAATTTCAAACACCACAGTAGGCTTTGATGGGACACTTTGATTTCTTTGCCTCTGGTGTTTGATGAAAACGAAGGTAACTAAAATGATCAAATGGCTTGTAAAGTAAGGGGTGTTTGTCATCTGCAAGCTTTTCAGGTACTTGCAGCATCCCACTATTGAATGAGAATAATCCCATGGAATATCTGTCTTTGTTCTCTTTCATGATGACTTGGTGCTCACAACAGTGCACTCTGTCATTACTCCATGCCTACCAAATCAAAATAAAAGAAAAGGTGGAATGTTCAAAAAAATATAGAAAAATGTCAGTCCATAAATCTTAGAGGACCATAAATTTAATATAGTAAACATTCAATAATAAATAATTCAAGCTAGAATTACATGAAATCTGAAATTAATTGTGAGAATAAAAGAATAGCCCAAAAAAAAGTTGTGAGAATAAAAGAACTATTTGTGAAAAACAACTTCACTTGCTCAATAGTGTAAAATATCCTCTGCTTTGATTTCTATGCCCAGAAGGCTAAAGATCTTAAAAACTTGTGGTATTGCATACATGCATCTCCATCAAATTATCAATCTTTTGTTTACATGGTGCAATTGGCTTCCTTGTGAACCTGTTCAGAATGATTTCAACTTTTGCCAAAATTTTAGTTTGGCCTTAACTTCTGGTGAATTTAACCAAATTGCTTGTACTTCCTGCCTGCAGATAGGAGTTGTGCATGGCCACTATAGAAATTTGGTTTATTTTCCTGCTTGTAGTTTTTCAGCTATGATTTTTCCCTTAGAGCTTAATTTATCATATGAAACAAGAAAAATCACTATCAATGACCAATATGCTGCATAGTAAAAGTTGTCGATCCATCATCAGGTTTTTTTTTTTTTGTTAGGGGAATGCTATTCGTGTTCCGAAAAAGACTATTTTAGCCTTTTGCTTCTTGCGGGAGTTATAAAGGGGAGCCTTATTCGCGCTCCCCTTTTGTAAAACCCAGCCTTAACAAACAGAACTTAAAAGAAATTTGACCCACCATGAAAGCGTCGCCTGCAATGAATATAAAGGATGAAGGTGAAGGTTGCACATCAATCCACTGACCATCTTTAGTTCTTATCTGCAAACCATTAACCTGATCTTGGTGAAGTAGGGATGTGAAGCTTGTATCTCGGTGAGGAAGCAATCCCACATTAGTCTCATTCACCTTGGGTGTAGTGTACTTAAAGCATCTGAAGAGGTAAGTGGTTGATGCCATGTGAGACTCATAAAGCCTCTGCACACCATAACTATCAAACACCATTCTTGTCACCATTTGATCCAACTCTGCCACAAGCTTTGAGAAGGAATGAGCTTTTTCACTAATTCAAAGAACAAAGATAGACTCAGACACTATGCATAATATATATATATGGTAAAATTAGAAATTTAGAGTGAGTTATCAATCAAATGAACCATACCAAAAATGGTCATTTCCTTCAGGCCACATGATACTTGTGAAACTTCGAGCTCCTTCTAAAGTTGTAGGGTTATCGATGGCCAAGGATTCGTAGAGAGGAAGGAACGAATTTTGTCCGAAATAGTTGTGGTAAGGCTTATCACTTGTTTTTTGGCTTTTAGTTTCAACTGGAAGATCAAACAGATCTTCAATAACAGAAAAAATTGAGTGGTGAAGTTCCAAAGGGACTTTATGGTATACAGCTTCAAAGCAGCCATACTCTTCTAGAGCATACTGAACTTCTTTGCATGTCAAGAGCCATGTCTCTGTACCAAGCTTCAAGTCTTCCTTGGAGAAGTCTATAACTGGAACCTTAGGCTCACCTTGAGACCCCATTAATTGTGTCAGCAATATCTGATTCTCTCTTCAACTAGTTAATTTGGGGAATTAGTGCACTGATCTTGTGACTTTATAGAGAGGTGTGTCAATGATTCACTGATGTTATAATTGGATAATTGACTCCTAACATAATTGGGTAACCATATATTTAATTATAAAATGATAAACCTGGCCAAAAAAAACAAAAAATGATAAATTTTAGTTGTTGCCTTGTTGGTGCTATGCTTGATAAATTGACCTGTGTGCCAATTATATCATGTTATTTTGGGAATTGGCGTTGTGCCATGAGTTCTATTTAATTTGGATCCAAATTATTTAATTATTATGTACAGTAATTTGATGATAACTTTATCTATTTATTAATCATGGTGTTTTATTTGCAAACCAAACCCTTGCTTCACTCATTCATTCTCCACTAAAGAAAACTCACTTAATGGCAAAAAAACCAAAAAGGATCATTAGTTGATCCAAATGTTTGCAAAATCGGGTCATTTATGTTTGACAGTAACTTTTTCTTTTTTCGGTCAAATGTTTGGCAGGATTTTAATTTGTGTAAGTATTGTTTGAAGGATCAAGGAGCCACACCATTTTACATATTATTTTTAGCCACACCATTTTATATATTATTTTTACACCCCTTTGGCAAAGTATCGGCACGATGTCAGCATACAAAATTATAACTGGCTGCAGTAAATTTTAATACTCTAAAATTTTGTGTGCCAACATCATGCCGGCACCGTATCAGTGCCCTACCACATGAGTGTAAAAATAGTATATAAAATGATGTGGCTCATAAACCTAATCCTTATTTGAAAAGAACTTAGTATGCGTTTAACAAAAAAAAAAAAACTAACAAAAAAAAACTGAGAAAATAAACTTGAAATAAATAATATTTAATATTTAATCTTTAATTTTTAATATTATAATGTCAAGAGAGAGGTTTAGTGTTACAAGTTTTACCAAAAATGAGATTGTCTAAATTACCCTTCCTTCAACAAACAGTCTTATAGAAACAACATAACACATGATGACATAAGTGTAAAATACAACCATTACAACAAAATTTAATAATCTAAAAAATCACTCCATCATCTTAAAATGTAAAAAAAGTGATATAAAATTATAAAACTTAAACAAAATAAAAAAATAAAATAAAAATACTGATGAACATGTGCAGAGCACATGTCAAAGGCTAATAATAATAATAAAGATAGGACAATCATCAAAATTCAAATACAAAAATAAAAAAAAAACGTTAAAAAAAAAACCCGGACGGAAATCGATGAGCGATCTAAACAATTTTGGCGGGTCTTCTCTTCCCACTTGGGTCTGTGCCCAGCTTTCCCTTCCAGTTGAAATCTCTGCGACCATTTTGCTTCATTGCAGCAGTGCAGATTTCTCTCAGGTAATCTCACAAAAACGCCATTGCAGCTCGCCCAGCTCGCCTCGTCTTCTCTCGTTCTCCATAGGTATTCTCTCCACTCTTCACTCTTCTATCTTCTCTCTTCTCTCTCTACTCTCATTTTTTCTTTCTCTTCTTTCTCAGTCTTTTGTCAGTAAGCTTTCTCTTTGGATTTGGATTTGAATTTGGCTCAAACACAGGTCAGATCCCCTTTTTGTTTTTATTTTGTTACATGTTGAAGTTAATTAAGATATATATATATATATATATTTTAATGAATGGTTGTCTGGGTTTGATTTTGTTTGTTTATTTTTAATTTTGAATATGAATTTAGGATATTGATTTTTTTTTGCGACAATGAAATGGGTTTTTGATGTTTTGTCTTATATAATTTGATGAACTTGGCTGTGATTATTTGGTAAACCAAGAGACATGTATAACTTCTTTGTGTAGTGTAGCCAAAGTAAATGTACTGTAATAAAGCAATTTTTGTTTGTTGTTAGGTTTAGTTTTCTGATAATTTGTATTCTGTCTTATGTCTCTTGGCACCGGTTTCAGCTGGAGTTATTTGAGTGTTGGTTTGTATCACTCTTTTGATACTAATAACATTTTCTTACCCACCAGGAAAAAAGCAATTAAAGCAGAAGACTTGAAAAACAGAACCATTTTGGTATAATAGTTTCCTACTAGGTTTAATAATTCTATTCCTTGATGGCCTCTTACCTCTATTGAAAGAGAAGTGTAGATTATAACAGGCATGCAGAGGGGAGGGGTGATAGTGACTGTAGAAAGAGATATGGGGTCTCAAAGTACTGAGCCTAAGGTTCCAGTTATAGATTTATCCAAGGAAGACTTGCAGCCTGGTACAGAGACATGGCTTAAGACATCCAAAGAAGTTCTGTATGCTTTAGAAGAGTATGGCTGCTTCGAAGCTGTTTACTATAAAGTCCCTTTGGAACTTCACCACTCAATTTTTTCTGTGCTTGAAGATCTGTTTGATCTTCCAATAAAGACTAGAAAGCAGAAAACAAGTGATAGGCCTTTCCACAGCTTTATGGGAGATTCTCCCCTCGTTCCTCTCTACGAATCCTTGGGCATCGATAACCCTACAACTTTAGAAGGAGCACAGGGTTTCACAAGTATCATGTGGCCTGAAGGACACGACTGTTTTTGGTATAGTTAATTTGATTGATAACTCACTCTAAATTTCTAATTCTAAATTTCTAATATATATATATATATAGACACACACACGCACACACTCAATAATGTGTCTATTGTGTAACTTTTTGTTCTTTGAATTAGTGAAAGTACTCATTCCTTCTCAAAGCTGGTGGCAGAGTTGGATCAAATGGTGACAAGAATGGTGTTTGATAGTTATGGTGTACAAAGGCTCTATGAGTCTCACATGGCATCAACCTCTTATCTCCTCAGATGCATTAAATACAGAAAACCTCAGATGAATGACCATAATGTGGGATTAAGAGCTCACAAAGATAAGACCTTCACATCCATAGTTCACCAAAATCAGGTTAATGGTCTGCAGATAAAAACAAAGGATGGTCAGTGGATTAATGTTGACCTTTCACCTTCATCCTTTCTAGTCATGGCAGGAGACGCATTTATGGTGGGTCAACTTTCATTCTTTTAGAATTCATAGCAAAAGTAAAGTGCAGAAGAACACTCCTCTAAATAAATCTGGCCCTCCCTTGGGGGTGTTATCCCGCAAGTATGCTGGAGGCTGAATAGTTGATTGACTTGGAGTGCAAATGGTACTCCCCTAACAGAAAAAACATGTTGATTGACAACTTTTACCAAGCAGTAAAAGGGTGATTGCACCCTTCTGAACTAATGGAAATTAAGGCCAGACTAAAAGCCAGGTAAAAATTGGTAATCATTTGAATAATTCACAAGGAAGCCATTGCACCCTGTAGACAAAATTTTGATAGAGATGCATTTGTGCATACTACAACATTTTAAGATCTTTAGCCGTCAGGGGATAGATATCAAACCAGAGGATATTTTACATTATGGAGAAACAAAATTTGTTTCTTGGTGAGAACTAAAGTTGTTTTTGACTATTAGTTCCTTTATTCTGACAGTGATTGATTTCACATTTCATGTGATTCTAACTTGAATTAATTGTTATTTGATCTTTTATAATTTTCAATTTGAAAAATAAAATGTTATATAATTTTCAAACAAAGACTCTAGGATTCTATTAAATTAAGGGTTCAATTTTTTCTCCAAGGAATTAAGTTTTCTAATATTTATGGACTGTCATATTGCTATATTGTTGTCAACATCACACCTTTTCTTTTATTTTGACTTGGTAGGCTTGGAGCAATGACAGAGTGCACTCTTGTGAGCACCAAGTCATCATGAAAGAGAACAAAGCCAGATATTCCTTGGGATTATTCTCATTCAATAGTGGGATGCTGCAAGTACCTGAAGAGCTTGTTGATGACAAACACCCCTTGCTGTACAAGCCATTTGATCATTTTGGCTTCCTTCATTTTTATCAAACATCAAGGGCAAAGAAATTAGAGTGTCCCATCAAAGACTACTGTGGTGTTTGAGATCTGTTTTGATCTCAAGGGACCATAATTGATCATTCTGGTTTGCTTCCCTGTGCCTTTAATATTGTTCTATTTAGGCTGTTGATGTTAGTTTCTTCTTTGGTTCTACTGAATGAATAAAGTTTAGGTGATACTATTTGTTTATCATTTTGATTGAGAACCAAGATACCAAGGGAACTTTTGTTCCCCACCTTGTTCTTTCTCTTCTTAAGGAAGTTTATATTTAACGAATGTAACTTTATAACTTGTTCAAAGTTCAAACCCTATTGTTTTATTTTAGAATTCAGGTAGGCCAGGCATCATATCATCCTCTGGTAATTGCCTTCCCAAGCTGTTTCTTGCATGCAACTAATTGGGAATATTGTAGACTTTACAAGAGGAGTGATCAAGTTATTGTCCAATATAAAAAATCTAATTTGTCAAACGTTTGGATCAAGTGGATTTCTTTAGTGAAGGTATGAGTGACATAAGGGTTTGGTTTGGAAATAAGAGAATCCGAGAATCCTAAGCTTGAAATTTTGGTATACTGTATATGTATGATGTCTGAATACGGCATCATGATTAATAAAGAGATAATTAAATAATTTGGATTGAGATATGATATCATGAGTCATGACACAACTCGAACATAACATGATATGATTCCCACGTGGGTCAATAAAAACTAAAATTTATCATTTTAAGATCAACAATGCTACACTTACCACATTTTTATACCATAATTTTATATCATCTTATTTGGCAATATACATGGCATTCATACATTGGACACTAAAAAAATAAAAATAAAAATCCTAAAAATAAGGAAATGCTCTGCTAGTACAATAATGACACGTAAGATGGTACAACAAATATGGTATAAAAATGTGGTAAAAATAGGATTATTGTTTTAAGATTAAATATATAATTTTCCAAATGTATGATATATAAGTGCACTATTCCCTCAAATAGTAGATACCCGAAAATCCGTCAATTACTTGTGGATTTTACTCTGAATAATTTCTCCATCTCCGGCTGTCTTTCTTTACATGCCCAAATTAGAAACTCTAGATTTCTGGCATTGTCTTCTCCTCTGCAATTCTTAAGGGCTTCTTGCTCTCTCTTTCTCTTTCTTCTGAATCACATGCCTTTTGCAACTGGTGATGCCAACTTCGTTTAGTTCTGAGCTGAGGAGAAAATGTTGAAGAGAGGGCTATTGATAAAAAGTAAGATGGGGAAGTTGAAGATCCAGAAGGTCTGGGTTGGGGTTACATGCGAAGGCTTTGATTTCTAACTCATGGTATGTTTTGCATAGATTCTTTTCTCTCTTCGACATTGTTTGTCTCTGCAATTGTCTTAGGTGCAAAGAACGGCCTCTGTTTTGTTTGAATTCATGCATTTTTTTTTTTTTGTCAAAGAATTCATGCATTTGGAATTGTGAAAATTGCTTGCTTTTCAGTTTGAGAGAGACATGGATAAGAAAATAGTGAGGCATCAAAGAATAGTCTGGGGGATGGAGAGTTAGATTTACAACATTCTATAAAGCTCTAGTACATCAATGACATCTCTATAAGTCCCAAACAATATCAGTGAACTAATTCCCCAAACTAGCTAAATAGTTGAAGAGTGAATCAAAGATTGCAGACATAATGGGGTCTCAAACTACTGAGCCTAAGGTTCCAGTTATAGATTTATCCAAGGAAGACTTGAAGCCTGGTACAGAGACATGGCTCAAGGCATGCAAATAAGTTCAGTATGCTCTACAAGAGTATGGTTGCTTTGAAGCTGTTTAAGATAAAGTCGCTTTGGAACTTCACCACTCACTTTTCTCTGTGCTTGAAAATCTATTCGATCTTCCAATAGAAACTAAAGAGCAGAAAACCAGTGATAAGCCATAACAATCTTCTGTCATTCCTCTCTACGAATCCTTGGGCATCGATAACCCAACTGTAGAAGGAGCTCATGCTTTCACAAGTATAATGTGGCCTAAAGGAAATGACCATTTTTGGTAATGTTAAATTGATTGATAATTCACTCTAAATTTCTAATTTTACTTTATATATTATGCCTATTGTGTGACTCTTTCTCCTTTAAATTAGTGAAAGTGCTCATTCCTTCTCAAAGCTGGTGGCACAGTTGGATCAAATGGTGAAAAGAATGGTATTTGAT
>QANT01005319.1:0-27932 GCA_003254885.1 Purshia tridentata
CGAAAAATAAATTTGGTCCTTATGGTTTCAAAATTTCAATTTTGATCCTTGGATTTTCGTTTATTAACAATTTTAGTCTTTTAGTATTATTTTGCAAATTACATGTATTTCTTTATACTAGACTCTTGGCACGTGTTCCACACATGTCCATTTAAATTTATATTATGTGTTTTTTTATATTTTTATTTTTTAATAAATTATCCTCACTTTCTCCACCTTTTGAGGTGTTTTTTATTTTTAAAATTGTATTTTAATTTTTACATTTTACAATTATATCTTTATTTATTAAATTGAATTAAGAGTATTTATGAGAATTTAAAATTTAGTGAAGCTTGTCTCCTGGCTTTATAATAGTAAGGATATATAAAGCCAAAAGGAGAGTAAATGGTTAAATTTATGAATTTCAAAAATACCCCATTTAAAAAAGAGTTTTTTTTTTATAAGCCCATTTGGCCAATTAGACTGTTCATAAAATCCAAATACAGAAGAGGAATACTTTGCCGACCCATTTTTTAAACTGGTCCATTAAAATCAATTGAAATTACACTTGTGCCACTGTTTTCTTTATCAACTAAATAGCCGTTATAAATGTATTGGGCTTCCATCAACAGCCACGCCTAAAGCTAGTGGAGATGTGTTATTTTTTGTGTTTTTTCTTTTGTCTCTTTACTGAAGTATGTTTTCTTTTGTACCTATTAATCACCAGCTGCCATGTGTTTTATTTTTATTTTTTTTGCAGCCATGTGTTGTTGCTTTGAGCTATTGTACTAACTTATATATCTTTTTATCTTCTTTTTTTTAAATTGATACATGAATTTATTTATTTATTTATTTATTTTGCCATTAGGATACAAGAGTTTAGTTAATTCATTGTTTCTATACTTAAATAGCAATTAGTAATAGTTATTATGATTGTTAGAATATCATTGGATATTACTAACAAAAGTAAAAATTATAATTCCACTTACATATTTTTATTGACAATCAGTAACACCCAAAGATTGACTTGCATATTGTTATTGACAAATAATAACAATCATAGTCTCATTTACATATTGTTACTGAGAAGCAGTAACAATCATAGCCTCACTTACATATTGTTACTGAGATAAGCAGTAACGATCATAACCTGACTTATATATTGTTACTGATAAGCAGTAACAATCATAGCCTTGTTTACATATTGTTACTGATAAGAAATAACAATTATAACTTCACTTATATATTGTTTTTGACAATCAGTAACAATCATAGCTTCACTTACATATTGTTACTGACAAACAGTGGTACCATAGCACCATTTACATATTGTTACTGATAAACAGTAACAATTATAGCCCAACTTACATATTGTTACTGACAATCAGTAACAATTATAGCATCACTTACATATTGTTACATATTACTATTTTCTAACAATAGAAATTATCACTTCTAAACAGTAACAAGAACAAATTTTCTGAACAAAAACAATATCAAATTGTCATTGCTAGAAAGTAACAATAGCAAATTGTCATTGTTGAATAGTAATATTAGCAAATTGTCACTCCTGAACAGTAGCAATCACCTTATTGTTACTGTCTGTACCTTATTGTTACTGGTAGACAATAACAATTATTTTATTGTTACTGGCAAATAGTAACAACAATAGGTTAACTTAATTTTTTGAATTTATGTAAACAATTGGTAGAAAACTTTACACATCTACATATGAATTCACAAACAACCTACAAAAGAAAAAGAAAGGCAAAATTGAATCATTGTAAACAATAATAATAACAAAGACCAAGTTTAAGAAGCTGCCACAACAGGCCACAAGCAACATATGACTTCAGCTTTGCACACCATGAAATTTCAATGAGACCACCTGTTAAACATTGTCACTTGCATCACTGATCCAGAACTCAAACCTTTCAAATCTCAAAGTTCCAAGCTTCGAGCACTAAAATAAAATAAAAATTTCCAAACTTTGTTCTCTGCTTGCTCAGACCCAAAACTGAAGCTTGCAAGTCCCTAAATTTACCCCCCTAATTAATGAGCAGTACATAGAGATTACTCATTCAATACATAAATTACCAACCTACTATGCCCTTACATTCACCTTCGCCCCAACCATTGTTTAACACCTACTCAATTGCAAGAATATTTAATCTCAATATGAGAGAAATAAAGCCAAACATGAATGGAGTCCACTTAAACATTTACAATATAACAAAGAAGTATACGATAATGGAGATCAACTCCTCCATGCAAACGGAATTTGTCTTTAGATCAACCGAAATAAAACAGCTCCACATTCGAAATTTAAATTTAAATTCTAAAAATTCAGATCTTAAATTAATGAATAAAAATACAGATCTGAAACAAACAACTCCAAATACAAATCTGAAACAAAACAGCTCCAAATATAGATCTGATTCAAAATAGCTCCTAGCCTTCACGGAGATTCTGAGGGCTTTAGAAAACCATACCATGCGTTGAAAGAGGGAGGGACCTTGTCTATGAATCGTCTTCCATGATTGTCTATTTCGCTCTAAATAAATTGCCGAAGAGAGATCGCTAAAGAGATAGCTAGAGAGAGAGATAGTGAATATCTAAAATGTTTCAGTCTTTTAGATAGGGAGGGGCACAATCGGAAATAACAAATATATAAAATTAAGACATGGACCGGGTAACACAAATTGTGGGCTGGAAGCAACTAAACTGGACCCACTGAGAACTCCAATAAAAATGTGGGTTTTATAGGAAGGTGAAAGTCCAAAATGGGGATATTGGTAATTATCTGTTTAAAAAATAGGTATTCATAATATTATTTATTAGTAAAAGACAAAAATGTAAAATAGAATAATGAAAATTAAAAAATACAAAAAAATAATATTACACCCTTATTTTTAGCAACCCACTACCACACCACTATTATTTTAAGACAAATAAATTATTAAAAAAATACAAAAAAATAATATTACACCACTATTATTTTAAGACAAATAAATTATTAAAATCTTTAATTAAATATTTAGAAAAGCCAATTGACACGCGCAACAAACGTGGCAAGAGACTAGTATATATAATGGGAGAATGAGGAGGAAGGTTAAACATTCAAAAATCCAACATTGCCTTTTGTTAATTAAAAGATTAAAATCAAACACCTTAATATTTTGAGAGTAAAATAATAAAATAGAATAATTAGAATTGAAAAATAAAATGAAATAAAAGATCACACCTCTCCTTATTTTTAGCAACCCATTTACCCTCACTAATTCTTTTTTAGAAAGAATAATTTCTTTTTTAAAAAAATTCTATTTAAAAAAGGTCAAAATAACATATATAAGTATTTAAGGATGAAAATTGCAAATGAACAAAAACCCAAGGATCAAAATTAGAAATAGACAAAAACCCAAGGACCAAAACTAGAATTTTGAAACCACGAGTACCAAATTTGTTTTTGGAGTAAAACCCAAGGAATAAATTGCAAATGGACAAAAACCCAAGGACCAAAACTGAGATTTTGAAACCACGAGGACCAAATTTGTTTTTGGAGTAAAACCCAAGGACTAAAATCGAAATTTTGAAACCACGAGGACCAAATTTGTTTTTGGAGTAAAACACAGGGACTAAAAACGTATTTAACCCTTCATTTATTTATGATTTCATATTAGACCTCATTTATTTACAGGAATTAAATATTTCATCTATATGTCACATCAGTTGTGATCAATAAGTTAATATATAATATTGTGCCTTAAGTTTAGCCTTATTGATAATAGCTAGTAATAACTTACAATTACTAATTAACATCTATAATGGCGGATGACTTTATGCATCAACTCTTTCGACTGAAAATAGAAATTGACATCGGCCGTGATAAATAAAATCAATCTTATTAAGAGTAACTTTTTTAAAGACTTTCATTTGTGTCTATGATTTGGGAACTGAATTTAGGAGTATTCCAACATTAGAGAGAAAAAGATTACTAAATTAATAATACGTTGGTTAATTAGAGATCTTCGTTAATTAGAATTTGATAATATAATATATGATAAGATTGATATATGGATGTGCATGCAATTAATCGAATTAATAATTGGTGTTCGATCTTGATGAGGCGTGTTACATATAAATTGGGCACACGTGTAAGTGGATCCTCTATGGACTATAATCGATCGTGAGATTTTAATTGGAGGTTTCAGATTTGAGTAGTGGCAACTGGCAACTCAATAAATTTTTTTTATTTGAGAGGATAAGATAAGACTTGAGAGTCGGTTCTGAGAAACTGAGTAGCTGCAGAAATATATGAAACTTGAAAGGCAAATACTGAAAATTGCAGGGTTTGATTTAATTATTCCCCGAAGAATTTTTAATGAAACTGATGAAAGGGCAAAGAAAGTGATGAGGGAGACATGAGTGAGAAAATGGCCGACCGAAATAGAGGGTTAAATGGGACCCAATATTATTTGGATTTTGGAGTAGGACGCAGGTCTTGTCCCAACCTAGCCGACCTTTTCAAAGGCTTCTGATTCCTCAACATAAGCAAATGAGCAATAAGGAGGAGGGTATGGACTCTGTATGGACCACCATGCCCCAATTCAAATATGAACACGTGGCAGTAGCCCACATGAAGGAGCATTGTGTGCTATATTTACTGGTGCAGAGGTAGCTTGCTTGGCATGGACCACCTAACCAACCCCTTTGGTCCTTTGATATATAAAGGGTATATAGATAATGGGGGTGTGTCACCACCCTGCAAAGTATTGCTTCTTTTTTCTAGCTCACAGTAATAAAAACAAAGAGGAATTGAAAAGCAAAGTCTCAAATGTACCCAAATTGGGTTACTTGATTTGAGGTTCGGCAGTAGTAGATCCAAGTCCCGCCTTCCATCATTGACTAGCTACCTCCCAGTTGATCAGTCATTTAATTACAACCTTTCTTGCTTTTTATTCAATAAATAATCATGATTAATTAATGAAACATCCATATACATTATGGATTCAAACAATTAATCAACTTTCCAAACCCAATTAAGAATATCGACCACTATATTGATTGACATTTTTATTTTATTTTATTTTGACGGAGTAAATGTAAATTAACTTGAAACTTCTCCTTAAAAAAGTGGAAGAAAGATATATAGGCAACTAGTAGTAGTCAGTAGTCGCTAGTTGGTTGTCTTGATTAATTAGCATTAATTTGATGTGGAAGTCCGTAACTCAAAAAGATATTCGTAATTCAAATGGAGATCGAAGTTCACTTTCAAACTAAAAGAGATGACGTTGGTGTGTCGGTGCGTCACTGGAAGTCAAAGTTAAGTGCCTTCGACATCCAATATATCCTATCTACCTATATGAGACAACTAATTAAATTGTTTAATAAGAGAATCACATAACGACATATGTCAAAATTCCAGCGGAAAATTGTGTTTTAATTCATTTTTCTTTTGCTAAGTACGCATATTATTGAGGACATGATCATTATATATATATGATTCGTATTACTGAATAGTGCTGTTCTTTTAAACAACATATATGGTGCATAATTGAAAATGAGAAGTTCTTGCCTTTTTTTTACTTTTTATCTTTTACATTTGAATTAAGTGATCAATCAAAAACATTAATTTAGCTTAGGCCTAAAATGGCGCCTAATCTATTTTTATATTCTCCCTTATTAATTGAGCTAACCTGAAAAACTTAGAAGTTTATAGTTTTTCGGCATGAAATAAAAAGCAAAAAAAAATAAAAAATGCCAAATGAATTGTAAAATTACATAAATCAATTCATGGAGAATAGCTACATTCCATGTCTATATCTAGGAAGAACACTTCTGTTACACCGTTGTGAACGGTGACCGATTGGTCGGTCTCTTTTTTTATACAGGGTACTTTTTTATTTTTTCACTCTATTTTCTTTTATGATATAAAATGGATTTGATAAAAATGTCGATCACTTAAAATTTCGAAACTAAACCATAATATAAACGCCTACAAATTAACGAGATTCAACTTGTCGATGTCAACAAGTTTGCATCTATAACGAATATATATATATATACACAGTGTGTTAGTCATGCGGATGATGCACAGTTGTACATAATAACGATATCAATTACAACGTACATATTTAATTAGTACAGGAAGTATACCCGGCTCCGGATACTATAGTATAGTTAGCTAGGTACATACGTGCAAATTTTAATATATAACAATGACGATATCCATAAAGCAGCTTTTACGTACTTACAATTAATTAAAGCCAAGATATATTAGAACTAGTAGTCTAGCTAGTACTTTGAGTAGTTCTTCTAATAATAATTGATCCATTAAAATAAAGTAATTAATAGACTTAATTGGATCGACAAGCTGCAACTGCGTTTGCTTTGAGGTCAAAAGAATCAGCACCGTCAATTCATTATTCATAGTGTCGGACTAGTGTCTGCTGGAGGGTTGTTCCCCTCATCACCTTTAGCCTCCTATTTATATCCATGCAGTTCTCTACTCACCACAATGCAAACCCCTCTCTAGCTAGTCTACTCCTCAACCCAAACCCACCTTCTCATTAACTCTCTCTATCCATCTCTCTCTCTCTTGTTAAATTTAAAGTTCGTGTTAAAAAAGTGCTTTTCTACAGAAGGTGCTTAATTAATCCATTACTAGCTATATATATATATACTATTCTAGCTTCATCGGTTGCATGAAAATGTTGTCAAAAAATGCAAGTTGCGATTCGCATGGGCAGGACTCTTCCTACTTCCTAGGGTGGCAGGAATACGAGAAGAACCCTTATCATCCACTTCACAATCCCAACGGAATCATTCAGATGGGACTTGCAGAGAATCAGGTGAGCTATAAATATCTAGTCAGTGCTATTTTGTTTTTCACAAAAAATAGGTAGTGGTGAACAAAATATTTTTGATATCTAACTTCTCCATCAATTCATTTTTTTTGAAAAAAAAATTAATACGGAAAATAAATAAATAAAACAAAGATGCCACTTTCAGACACAACTTCATCTAGTACAACATATCTTTGTCGCACTTGAAATTGTCAAGCTAGGCACAGCTTAATTATGAGCAAAATAATATTTTTATAATTAGATGGTAGTTCAAAATGATAATCGAAGTTGGTTGGTCGTCACTTGTGATATCCATATATCAAAATGCGCGTGTGCATGGTCTCTCACGTGCATACTATTTTATTTTTTCACTTACTTATTTAGTGTTTATTTTTTTGTTTAATATTTTTTCAGTCTCTTTGTTGCAGCTTTCGTTTGACCTTTTGGAGTCATGGCTGGCAAGTAATCCCGACGCTTTGGGCCTGAAAGGAAATGGAGAATCCGTATTCAGAGAGCTTGCTCTTTTTCAAGACTACCACGGAATGCCCACTTTCAAAAAAGTGAGTTGGATCAAATTAACTTTTCAATCTCACCCACAGTGTTATAGATTTGCACTGTTTCATAAAACAGTTTTTGTTTTTGTTTTTATTTTTATGTTCATATATATTACGTAATAGTAGTCATGACAGCTCTGTTTTGACTTTATATAGGCATTAGCAGAATTCATGGAGAAAATTAGAGGAAACAAGGTGATATTTGATCCAAACAAGCTGGTTCTCATGGCCGGTTCAACTTCAGCCAATGAGAGTCTCATGTTTTGCCTTGCTGATCCCGGCGAAGCCTTCCTCCTTCCCACTCCATACTACCCGGGGTTCGATCGAGACCTCAAGTGGCGCACCAGAGTCGAAATCGTTCCCATCCAATGCTCGAGCTCCAACGCCTTCAGAATCACCGCGTCCGCATTGGAAGACGCGTACCAACGAGCCCGAAACCTCAACCTCAAAGTGAAGGGCGTGTTGGTCACCAACCCTTCTAACCCATTAGGCACCACAATGACTCAGCTCGAGCTTAACCACCTCATTGACTTCGCCGTTGAAAAAGAAATCCACATCATCAGCGACGAGATATACTCAGGAACCGTCTTCAACTCTCCCGGCTTCGTAAGCATTCTAGAAGCTCTAGCTTCCAGAAACCTACAAGACACCCAAGTGTGGGACCGGACTCACATTGTGTACAGCCTCTCTAAGGACCTCGGCCTGCCCGGCTTCCGAGTCGGCATGATTTACTCCAACAACCACACCGTTGTGGCTGCAGCCACTAAAATGTCCAGCTTCGGGCTCGTTTCGTCACAAACCCAGTACTTGCTCTCCCACATTCTCGCGGACAACAAGTTCGCCAGCAAGTACTTAAGAGAGAACAAGAAGAGGCTCAGTAAGAGGAAGGAAATGCTTGTTTCCGGTCTGAAAAGCGCGGGAATTGGGTGCCTCAAAAGCAATGCGGGGTTGTTTTGCTGGGTTGACATGAGGGGGTTGTTGATGTCCAACACGTTTGAGGCGGAGGAGGAGCTTTGGAAGAAGGTGGTCTGCGAAGTAGGGTTGAATATCTCTCCCGGCTCTTCCTGCCACTGCTCCGAACCGGGCTGGTTCAGAATGTGCTTTGCAAACATGTCTGAGGAAACTCTCAAGGTCGCAATGCAACGTATCAAGGTGCTTGTAGACTCCACCGTTGTTAAAGTGAACCACCGCCAGCAGGAGTTGGTGTCTAAACCGATGAGGTTACATAGCAAGTGGGTTCTCCAATTAGCATCGTACGATCGTGAACCCGACCGTTAGTACTACTCCTACGTCCTAACTCATAAAAATGGAACGTTAAACATATTTGGTTTTTAATTTGTTGATGAAAAAGAAAAGGCTAGAAAACATAGTCAATTATTGTATTTATTATTATTAATTCATTGTGTTTTGTGTGGTACTTTTGATTCATATATATTGATGGTCCACGGCACTAATGTAATAAAGACAAAAAAAAGCTATTCTCAATGCTGTATGTAAGAAAATGATGATCATAAAAAGTTCATATCATGTAGAGTGAAGACTGATGGTACGTAGAGTTTGTATATATGTTTGTATGCTTTTTAATGGTATTTTCTTATCGGATTACTTTTGGGCTTTTGATTCATAGCTTTTGGGCTTTTGGGTAATGTTATTTTTATCATATTAACTCACCACATACGGCTCACTACAAAATCCTAGCAAGGATCTTTGACAAAAAAAATAAAAAGAATCTAATCCTAGGATCTATATTAATTCCTCTAACAAAAATAAGTCTTATTATTAATAAGACGTGATTGTGTGAATTAGAATCGGTCTAATTAGCCGAAGACAAAAACTCTCTTTACACATTTGGATTCAAATTCTCACTCTCATATAATAAGAAAAAGGACGTGATTGCAAACTTTTAATCATGCATGTGTGATTTTAAGCTTAAGGAGTAAAAATGCTATTCAAAATGTGGTGTGATGATATTAAATTATTAATGATTGGGAAGTGATTGGGCAATTTATTTCTGAAAAAGTAGTCACATTATTTAAATGTGACTAATTTATTTATAAAAACAAATGGACTTGACATTAAGAGATGAAAGTGAGAAATTTGGAAAGTTTGAAATTGTAGAATATAAGAAAAGAATTCCAAGATTAAAGTGATAATGGTGAAAAAATTGAATAACGATTGCTTGAATTAACACGAAAATATGTAGTGGTGGTGATAGGCTGATAGCATAACATTTGACAATTTTTGTCATATCCAGGCCTCTGGAAGCTAATGGGCCCCAGTTTGGGCTCGACTACACCATAGATCGATTCCATTTGGCCCAATTACAGCGGCTTCTCTCGTACTCGCGTAAGTTCCGGGCAACAATTATCCCAATATTTCCTACTTCAGAGTAGAGAAAAGAAGAAAAGATAATATTTATATTTTATTTGTTCAACACAAAAAGTATCCCACGAGTATCAGCCAATCACACGCTTCCACGCCCATGTGATTTTCGAACACGAGCAGCAGCACCCGAGCGCATTTCACTACGGTAGATCCTGATGTAGCGTAACATACAAGCCAAAGAGAATTACAGAAAATTCTCAGAAATGGAAGGGGAAGTGCAGTTGGCGCCGATTCTCAGCATTATTTACTTGGACAGTTGGACCAGTCCGTCGGTGTCCGCCACGTGGGCTTTGCCGTTACTTTCGCAAATATTCAGAGCATAGACAGTGAAATAATACAAAGGACGTGTCCCTTCCAGACACCTTTTCCGTATTTGAGCTGAGACAAAAAGTTGGTTCTTTCCAACTTCTTCGCTTTCTTTGTTTCGTCCAATCAAATTCTGCTTCGTCTATTCGGGAGAAATATTTAGGGTTTTCTTTAACTTTCTTCCTTGTAATTTTGCCTTTGGAGTTTCTCTGAAGTCGAAGCAAAAGCGCGGGAATTGCAATGGCGTACAAGTTTTAATTCCACTGTGACGTTGCAATTCCGTTTCGGTTTCTATACAAGAAGACTCGCTTGGATAACTCGGAGAGTTCTCTGCGAATTACTTAGGCTGGTTCAGGTACTCGTTTTTCTAACTCTCTTTGATGTAATTATTTCGCACTTCGACTCTTACTTTCATTGTATTTTTCGTAGGAATTGGAATTGGAATTGGAATTGAAATTGGAATTGAAATTGGAATCTTATAACTCTTAAGCCGGCAATTTTGTTTTTCTTTGTTATGTATTGGTACATCCACCATTTACCTCACAATTTGATGTTGTGTCCTGTGTGCCACTATGGTTTCCAGTAGATTCTTTCTGATCTTATTTATATATAGTTGGTTTAGGTGTAGATTACAATCATCATGAATCATGATTATTTAGTGTGTAAAATTCAACCTTTTTCTGCTTTGCTATGTTCTTGGCACTCTTGCATATCATTTGAGGTGGAGCATTGTGAATAGCTCTGTTTTTACTTAAGTTAGAAATATAACTGAATTTGGTATATCATTAATGAAATGTTGATGTATGGATTGTTCTCTTGAATTTAGGTAGACAAATCGACGTATAGACATGGCAGCAGCTTAGTTGTGTTTCGGGTTATGGATGTAATCTGGATGTCACATGTCTTTTTTCTTGGGTAATGAGATATTTGAAGCTTGCAGATAGTAGTGGACAGAAATGAATCTTTCAGCTCTTTGGACTTCTGCTGGTATTAATATTGGTGTGTGTGTGGTACTTTTTTCACTATATTCCATATTGAGAAAACAACCAAGCAATGCTCATGTCTACTTTGGACGAAGACTTTCAATAAGCAAAAGGCGAAGCGATCCATTCTGCTTGGATAGATTTGTTCCTTCTGCTGGTTGGTTAGTGAAAACCTGGCAAACAAAAGAAGAAGATATATTGGCTACTGGTGGCTTGGATTCTGTGGTTTTTATGAGGATGGTAATTTTCAGGTAAGTAGAGCCTGCCCAGATCTTGCAAGACAATGATTGATGCCAAATTTAGTGCCTTATATTTCACATGGTGAACCTTGCATGCTCAGATATTGCAGACAATGAATGATGCCAAATTTTGTGCCTTATATTTTACATGGTGAACCTTGCATTTAACATTATAGTAGTTCTTGTGCATCAAGATCATTGCTTTTCATAATATAGGGAGGCTGTTGACTTGCAGACACATATGAGGTAAGAAAGATACCTATATGAAAAAGAAAATAATAAATAAACTACAAAGTGCTACCTGACTTGAGTATGGAGGTAGAAAGAAGATTAATCATTGAAAGTACTTAGGGTTTGACATGTCTATATTTATTAATTTACTTCTTCATGGTTGTCTCCTACTGCCTGCAGCTCTGAGTGTCTTACCTACATTTAACAACAATTTTATTTTGGTGCATGTTATTAATGTACTCTTTTTCTGATACATCTGCAGTTAATTTATGAATTTTTTTTTTTTTGTAAAACAACAATATCTACTTACTGGTTTTATGATTTCTCACTTCAGCCTAATTTTTTATCTATTTACAGTTTCCGTATCTTTTGCATTGCTGCTGTCATATGCATGTTTACTGTGCTTCCGGTGAATTATCATGGGGAAAAGATGTCTCACCAGGAAATCCCTAGAGAATCCTTGGAAGTATTTACCATCTTGAATGTTAAAGAAGGTTCAAAGTGGTATGAAATATATACTCTCGGTGATTAAACCAATTTTCAAAAAAAAGTTCTTGATTATATTCAGTATAAATGTACACCTATGAAGGTGTAGGCATTTCTGGTCTATGCCTGTGTGTCAGTTCTTTCTTCTCCCCCACCCCTTTTTGCGTCCGCCAAGACTTCTGTACTCCACGCATTTGCAACCAGCAAAAATTCTATATGAATCTGTCTTTTGTTTTATCATTCTCAATTTTTATGCTTTTAAATTAGTGATTTAACTTGTTCCAGGTTAAAAAACTAGTTTCTTATTGGTTATTTTTTGTGTGTTTTAATTCATGTCAGGCTCTGGACCCATTGTCTCGCATTGTACATTATTACCTCTGCTGCTTGTGTTCTCCTCTACTTTGTAAGGATGTCAAACCTATCTCATCTATCTGTTGTTGTGGATAGTATATAAGGTTCTTCCTTAATTTTGTTCATCTATTGTGGATTATTTTGTAGGAATATAAGACCATCACTAAAATGAGGCTGACACATATTACTGGATCTCCTCCAAATCCAAGCCATTTTACAGTTATTGTTCGTGCTATTCCCTGGTCAGCGGAAGAATCATACAGTGATTCAGTAAGAAATTTCTTCACAAATTATCATGCATCAAGCTATTTGTCACACCAAATGGTGTTTCGATCTGGTAAAGTTCAGAAATTGATGGTATGTATGACACTTCAATCTTCTGTTCCCTGAATCCTTTTATTTTTTTTACTTTTTAAAATCTTTATATTGCACGACAGTCAATTGCTTTATTAATGGCTTATAATGTCAACTGCAAGCATCACCTGCATTTAGACCATTATGTGGTTTAAAGTAGCTGTACAAATTATATATGAAATACTGAATATGAGGCCTGGTTTTTTCTTCCATTAATGTGCATCTGATTATGCCCCGTAAATAATGTGAATGCCTGCCTCTTACCTTTTTTTTTGGGGATTTGTTGTGCTGAATAGTTCTTTATGGGATTTCTTTCTTTATTTTTTAGAAAGTTTAATTTTACCCTTGGATTCATAAGTTGGACTGTGTACTGTGAAGTTCATATTTATAGTAAATAAAACACGATGAAATGAGTCACTTAAAATAAAACCTCGTGCTTTGGTTTACATTCAGCTATCAATTTTTCTAGTGCCATGCATAATTTGGATGATCGTTCTCTTACTTCATAAATTCATATTTCAGGTTATTTTTGGATTAATGTATCATTCCAATTTATTTGGGATTATTCATTAAGTTGGGACTAGAATTATGATGATGCTTGCAATGACACATACACTTTCTAGTTGATTTACAATAATTTAACTGTGAAGCTTTTACGGATGAAGTCATGATCCTTTGTCTTCTATTTTTATGGAAATTTATGATATGTTTAACTTTGCAGAGTGATGCAGGGAAGATGTGCAGGATTTTAAATGCTTCTATGGAACAGACCCATAAACCAGGTTTGTTTCATTGTGGTTTTTGTGGAGGACCTCCTGATTCTTTTAAGATTCTCACAAATGAAACTGAAAGCGTAAAAGGGAAGACATTCCTTATTGGCAATGGCATTGGTTTGGGAGGAAGAAAAAAGGTCACACAAGCTCTGGCCTGAATTGATTTTACTATCTCTGGTTTTCTATCATGTATGCATATAAAACAGGTGGTTTATGTATGGCTTGATTCTTTTGCATCTGATCTGGTCCCCCATTAACTGGTTTGCCAACTGTTGAGTTCTTGACAGACTCTGTAATGCAGTTTAAAGCAGTGCTTCCAATATCAGTCCTATGAAAAATATTGTGTTGCTGTTAGCATTCTTAGTATCTTCATGTAATCTTGCTTTACTGTCCTCTCTAGATTTTTCCAGAGGGATGGCCAGATACTATTGTGGGGGATAATAGTGCCCCGAGCATGATCTTGGACTTGAAAATTGTTAAGACAAAACTATCTTTCATGTGATTAATTTTGGTAGGCTTTTTAATTTTTCATTTGTGTGAGAGTGGCTAGTAGCTACGATGTAGCTTATTTTTGAAATTATGAAAAAGTATCAAGTTTTTATTTATTTACTATAGTAAAGTATAAAACCAGTCTCTAGGGTCATTCTTTATCATTTATAAAAAATAAAAGAAATTAAAGTTAAAGTGAATGATTAATTAACATCTATATGTGTGTGGGTATTTTATGTGAGTTCAATATGTATATGTAAATTACCAACACACACAAGCACACATGTATATATGTTCCTCTTTTCTTTTCTGTTGAGGTTTTTCTATGCCATTCTTTCCTGTAACTAGCCCATTTGTATAAAGGGCAAGTATGACAAAATCTCATTACATAGGCTCTCACCCAAAAGAAAAATGATACAAGACATCTTATTCTGTGTTTTTATGTGTCAATCGGAGAGAATGACAAAGTGCTTGCATAGATGGTGGTGCAATGATTTTGAAGGAAATATGGTGTTATTGACTCTCTAGGTTTGTCTTGAGGAATATCCCAATATAGCATTCTTTATAACCCTTCAAACTAGGTTTATGACATCTGATTTACTTTAATCCATTAATGTCTGAAATTAAAATATTTACTATTTCATGTGGTAAGCATCATTGAGTTTGATCAGCATATAGATCTCGTTACCTTTGTTTTTTATCTAATGTAGACACACAAACACACACTATATATATATCTGGCTACCTCAGCCGAAAAGGTTTTTTTAAATACACATTAAAAGATAATTCTTGTTGTAGGGGTGGAGAGCCCTCTGCCTTGTCCCAATCTTTCCACCCACTCTGAATTTTTTGGTTTCTTGATTATTAATTTTTCTTAATTTTTGGTGTAAATTGCAACATTGTGGCCTATAATATGTTGGGTCTTTCATACAGGTGTGTGCTGCTGCTTTTGTCTTTTTCAAGACTCGCTATGCTGCCGTTGTTGCTTCACAGGTTCTTCAGTCATCAAATCCCATGTTATGGGTGACACAATTGGCTCCAGAACCACTTGATGTTTATTGGTCAAACCTTTGGGTACCTTATGGACAATTGTGGATCCGCAAGATAGCTACACTTCTGGCTACTACTGCCTTTATGCTTGTGTTTCTTATTCCTGTCACATTTGTTCAAAGCTTGACTCAACTAGAAGCTCTACAAAAAGCATTTCCATTTCTGAGAGGACTTCTTAAGAAGTAAGTAAATGAGGGCACGTGCATTTTGTGGTTGTTGCACTTTTTTTATTTTTTTTTATCATGGACATGGATTGTATTGGGTTAGCTATAGATACCACCCTCAAACTATCCCCGTTGACACTTTGCTCCCCAGACTGAAATTTTTGACACTTAACTCCCTAAACTCAGTTCCGATAAACAGATTACCCCAAAACTGTAGAAAAATCAATTTCCCCGGTAGTTTTGCATACGAGGTGCCATGTTGGTACTATATGGCCTTCTGCCTGAGTGCATTTTTGTGTTAATCATCAATTGAAGCGGAAAATGAGAAGATGAAAATGGCCTCAGGAATAAGGCCATGTGGTGCCAAAATGTTTTATCATTTGTGTAATCTTATAGTTGTAATGCATAATTATAATGCATTTGTTGTATTTATTTATTTTGAGTTTCTGCAGATTTAGTGCTATCTGGATTCCTTTTTTCTTTTTGGATAATTATTGTCATGGAGATTGAAGGACGATTGGTCCGGCTTTAGATTTCCAAATTCCAATGAATTTGACACATTTCCATGAAAACTACTTTGTGCTCCTGTGCAGGAAATTTGTAAGCCAGCTGATAACGGGCTACCTACCAAGTGTGGTTCTAATTTTGGCTTTTTACATAGTTCCACCAGCTATGATGCTATTTTCATCAGTGGAGGGATCTATCTCCCGTTGTGGAAGGAAAAAGAGTGCATGCGTCAAAGTCTTATACTTCACAATCTGGAATGTTTTTTTTGTTAATGTTTTTACTGGATCTCTTATCACTCAATTGAGAGTAGTTAATAGTGTGAAAGAGATACCTGGCCAACTTGCCAATGCAGTTCCGGCACAGGTGATATTCCCTTGATAATTAAATATGTCTATCTGTTGTATAACTTTTCTGATCCAGTTATGCTAATCTATTGGACTGTTACATGTCCGTACTGTTTTTCTTATCAAGTTCTGATTTAGAGTTAACTTGTCCATTTGCAATTGTCATCTCATTTGAACTTCAGGCAATTTTAATTTCAGTTACTTGTGGTCATGAGGGTTAGCAAAGTGATTTAGAGTGTTATAAGTGATAATTATTTCGAGTTCTTGTATCAGTAATGAGATTCTTATAGAATTAAAGTTGTGCTAGTATTATTTTTAATTATGTTGTGGTTTCAATTTTGCAGGCTAAATTCTTCATGACTTATGTTTTATCATCTGGTTGGGCAAGCTTGGCTAGTGAACTCATGCAACTTTATCCTCTTCTTTGCAACTATATCCGGAGGTTCATATTTAGAATGAAAGATTACTCTATTGGTCCAATGTCTTTTCCTTATCACACAGAAATTCCTAGGGTCCTGCTGTTTCTGTTCATTGGTTTCACCTGTTCCATATTGGTTCCCCTAATATTGCCATTCTTGCTGGTTTACAGTATACTTGCCTACTTTGTATATCGAAACCAGGTGAGGACTCCTCCTATGAATGCTTTATAACCTTTTTCATTCCAGGGGTTTAGCGGCATTTTTATATGCTCTTCCTATATTTTACATGCAGCCAAGAGTAAGGGTCTAATGCTAATTGTAAAATGTCTATTTCAGATTCTTAATGTGTATATACCAAAATATGAAAGTGGGGGACAGTACTGGCCATTGTTTCACAATACAACCATCATTTCATTGGTTATCATGCAAATAATTGCCTTTGGTGTCTTTGGATTAAGAAGATCACCAATCGCGTCAGGTTTCACCATTCCACTGCCTATTTTGACTCTTTTGTTTAATGAGTACTGTCGACAGCGGTTTCGTCCAATATTTAAGAACCATGCTGCAGAGGTAGTAGCAATTTCAAAATGGGTTTTGTATGTGTGTGTGATCATGTATCTCTTCCAAAGTTTGATAAGTGGGTTGTTTGCAGATTCTTATTGAGATGGATCGAAAGGATGAACAATCTGGGAATATGGAAGAGGTTTATCAACAGCTGCATTCAGCCTATTGCCAGTCTCCTGTAACTCCTGATGACTCGTGCAGTCCTGGACGCTCAACTGGTCATGAGAAGGACAGCAATAAGGATCCAGAGAACGGGAAGCCAGGTTTGATTCATCCAACACTTGGAAGCCCTCCTCTATCTGGAATCAATGATGTAATTGCTGCTTGTCTTTTTTTCTCTCTTTTCAGGGAAGGATCCTAACCAAGTAAATCCGCCATGGGATGTCATCTCGATTTTGAATGGAGAAGAACCGAAATCATAAGCAATATGAGTTTTTTGGTACATAATAGACGTGTTTGTATGCAAATTCGAGTTGATGCATTATAATCACCGCAAGGTTAAAGGTGCCTGCGCGAATAAAATGCTTGGATGAGTGAAAATATATCTCAGTGAAGAATTTTATGTTTTGGCTGGAAAATCCTCGGAATCGTTGTACAGGCACAAGTGAAACAGTTAGTTGCAAAATGCAGAGCTCCACAAGCGCATAGTCAAAGCCTCTCTTTTATTTTTCTTTACTGGAATTCCCAGTTTCTTCTGTATGCGTGTAGAGTGGGGAAATCCAAAAGCAACTCTATTTTGTACTGTTGTAATTGTGCGAGCAATTTCGAATAGTTGTGTATATCGTTGTGACCCTTGTGGGTGTTTGATATCATAGAATTATACTGATGTTCAGTATATTTTAAAAACCTTGTGTTGAAAGAGTTAGTTGAAATCTCAGTAGTGATGCAAGTTTCATTATTTGATTCTCTAAACAACAGTTTGAATGAATAACAAAGATTAAGCACTTCAATGAATAGAAGCAAATTAATTATCGTCTACATCTCCTTCATCTCTTTTGTTCAACAGACCTTTCCAGAGCCACAAAACTTGCATGAATCCACCATTTGCAACATGCAGAAGAAACACCCGTGCCTGTATTGGGAGACCAGCAGAGACAAACTTCACAGCAACAAAGAAGCAGCTGATAGCTAAAAAGTGCTTTTCGAATCCATTCCCTTCTGAGCTGGGAAGCACTTGCTGCAATGCCTCTCTCAAAATGTCAGTTGCAAAGCAGCCAACAAAGAGACCAAAGGGTATCACCAATTCTCTGTTCCTGGAGATGGAATATATGATATCTGATAAAAAGCTGAGGACGAAGAAAGCAATAAGGGTCCATATGAAGGCTTTCTGCCCAAGAAAAAGCAGCCGCTCCAGCAGTGTATCTGCTGCTTTCTTCCATGGAAGGTCCTTAACAGGGACAGGGATGGCTTCCCATAGCTTCTCCTTCACAACACTGATTTGCAGCCTCAGCTTACTTTCATTGTTTGTTTCACCAAACTGGGTCATTGACACTGCTTTCATACATTTGAAGGGGAAGGATTGCTGAGGGACACGTGGCAAGAAGCACCTTTGGGGTCGAAAGGGTTTCTCTTTAAACAGATTAATCTGAAATAACAAAGACAGAAGAAGAAAATAGAGAATTAAAGAATGGAGTAACCAATCAATTATCCATATACGAGGTCCTACCCATTAGATATAAATTAGTGGCTTTCAGCTGAGTTTTATATAATTTCACAATTTTCGACTAGTTGGAAATTTGGGGGAGAGAGAGAGAGCGAGTACCGAATATGTGGGAGTTGAAGACGAGGTGGACAGAATAGACGCCGGAAAAGCCATTGACACTGTCTGGTTTGTCCTCTTATCACCTGCGTTTTCTCCTCATTCTAGGGTTTAGCTGATGTCAATTTGGCCATTTTCATTTATTTCTCACGATATTCTAAACGTAAAATTCAGTGGCTTTTTTTAGAAAAATATAAATTTATCTTAGTGACTTTGGGTCAGGCTAGTTCAGGTTTAAGGAGTTTGGGTCCAATGTAAATGCACATGGGCCTTATCATACAACAAGATGACCCTAAGGCAACTATTTGCTAATCAATAATTTATACAGTACTGATTCTTCCCTTCTCGGCCCAATGTAACGTATGTTTACTCTCATCATTTTGGCGTAAAGTACATATACCCATATTAAGCAAGTCCTTTTGACAAAAAAAAAAAAAACATAAAAAAGGGAAAAGACCTAATCATATATAAAGATGAAAAAGAGTTTAAATGAAATTGTACGGAAAGATATATAAAAAATTTTAAAAATCTTAGTCGGATGAAGTAAGTATTATTTGACCAATAGGTGAGTAATAAGAATGTTGAGGGTGTTTTAGGCAATAACTTACTCACTTAATTAGACCAAAAGCAAAAGAGACATATAAATACAAATTTAGTGGGGTGTATTGTATATGGATTTTAAAAGACTTTTATGAAGTTTTAAAGTCATGTAGTATTCAATTAAGATTTTTAAAGTCTTTTAAAAAGTTCGTAAAAATCTATATGTATTCAATTAAGAATGTTAAGAAGTCTATAAAAGTCATGTGGTATTTAATTAAGACTTTTAATGATTTTTAAAAAGTCCATAAAAATCTATGTGTATTAAAAAAGTCATAGACTTTTATAGATTTCATTTAATGATGGATTTCTAAAGACTTTGAAAGACTTTTATGTGTATTTCAAAGTCATTGTAAATCCGACCTATTTTTTGCGGATTTATAAAGATTTCTATAGACTCTGTAAAACTCTGTGGAACTTTGTGAAATATATAAATTCTGTAAAAAGTCTGCAACTTGAAAAAAGTCTATAAAAGTTTTTATAAATCATAATTAGGTGCGAATTATGAATGATGAATAATGAAGGTTTGAATTAACTTCCAATTCTCTAAAATTGTAGTTTCTTATATCATATTAGATAGGATTTTTTATACTAATACTATTCAAACTATAGGGGGTGTGAATATATTTTGAAGTATATATTATTATATCAAAATATATACTTGTTAAAAAAAAATTTTATTTTTTTAATTGTGGTCAAGGAGAAAATAGGAAATTTGATACAATTTTAAGATTTAACAGAAAATGTTATCACATTTAGTGAAGTTTGAGTGGTAAAAAATTTGGGTTATGAATATGCACACCCATGTAGCTATTAGATAATTACTAGACACGAGTCACACGAGTAGCTAGAGCATGAGTACGTGTACAGGTAATAATTAGTTTACACCATAACCATAGCCAAGGTCCAAAGGGCGGTTTATTTCACACTCCAATGTCATCTTCTATTCTTATCCTAGTTTTGAAAACTAATGAAAGAGCATCCTCGGCGGCTAAGCTCACTTATTATAATTAATTCATCAGCAATACCTCGTGAATGGTATATATCCAACCCATCTGCAGAACTGTGTATATCTTTGTGATGATATATATATATATATTATTCTGATCATCCGAATTCATTAATTAATCTTAATAATAGAAAACTGTATATACTTTTGTCTGTCAGTTCCAACATTAACAAGACAAACTCGTAAGAATTATTCATGTTAGTGAGTGTCATTATCATGTATTATTAAAATAAATAAATATTAATATTTAGTGTAGGTAATTTTGAATGAATGATATGTTTGCATTTAAATATTAAACAAGGGGTTGATTAATTGATTATAAAATGAAAAAGCAGTGACAGAAGTCGTGTCCTTTGGCTGTTGTCACTGCTAGGAGGCTCACTTTAGGCCCCAATTAATCAACGATGTTTCTGGTGTTTATTATGGTATCGTCATCAATTTGACAAGAATTCTATGCCCACTGCCACTGACAATAAGTCAAATTTCATATCTTGGTTTTTTCTTTCAGGACTTTTCTCTTCTGTTTCTTCTTCGTGGGGGATATTCCTTGTTACTTTACAGGAATTAATTAGATCGATCTCTAATTCTCTATATATATAATATATAGGCTTATTTTTAAACTCACTCCATCAGAACTGTTAATGTCTCCTTAATTTGTTTGCTGGACTTTGTGTATGTCCACTATATATATGCTTCATTAATAATATTGTAATATACTATACTACAAGCCAGACAGAGAGTACTATATATATATATATATATAATATTATATCTTATGGTATATTAGATGTTTTAGATATCCCACTTATGAGCTTTAGATTATTAATTCCATGAACTTAATTAAGCCATCATTAGAATTTATGTGAACTGACAATTATATGATGTTTAGTTTTAATACTTTTTTATGGGAGATCGAAAAACCTTAGGCTATTGCCTATTTTTTGGTTACAATATCTTATTGGGAAAAAATTATGGACCTTAGAATAATGCTTTAATTTGTGCCTTAATGACATGGACTTTCCATGTCATTTGAACATAACACTTTTTTAAATTAAGTACTTTACATCATTAAAATGTAAATACCCAATTTACCCTTGTATGCAAGAACTCAAATTGTCTTCCTCATTTTCGTTCACAAAAAAATTCTCTTCTTCATCTCCTCTTTTCCAGTCCCAAATTATATTCTCCCTAGCTCAAAATGGAGTCAATGTTTAATATATATAGATGGATTATCCCAAGTTATAAACCCGTGAACCTAGCCAACTAATTTGAAATCCATGATTTTGGTCATCCTGTTGAACCTTTTAGCTTTTCATAACATACTTGTACGTGGAGCAAAGCTTAATTATTGGTCGATCTAATTTGTTGTTTCCAGCAACACATATATATTGAATTTTAACCACACCTCAATGGTCACAGTTTTATTGTTTGGGTCAAATACCAAATTTTACATATTCAATATATATTCTTTCTCATTATTTAATTTATTTTTTGTTATCGCCCTACCCTTGAGAGAGGTTAATTTATCTCTGCTAGGCATAATTAAGCTTCTTGGAGGACCTCTAAGACCCTCCTATATATACTATTTATGGGTTTTTTCAAAGAAGATGAATTGTGTCGCCCACGAGAATGATATATCATGCAAAAAGCCCATTTTGAATCAAAATTTTTGATTTATTCGAGATCTATATGTTTCTCTTTGATTGTAAATAATGAATAAGCGTAAATTAGGTATTTAATTCTTAGTGACATGGACAACTTAGCTTAAAAGGGGTTAAATTTAAATGACATGGCTAATCATGTCAATTGAGACACTATATATTTGAGAGTTGGTACGTACTCTAGTTAAATGGGACCAACGTCGTATTGGATTGCTGTTAGCTAGCTTTATGAAGCAGCTACCCATTTCAAGAATTTTCAACCGATTCTAACAAAGCAAAAGAACATATATGGCTCACCAAACATTGATTGCAAATTTGAAATGTCAACAGAAAATATATATTTTAGTCCAAATGTTACAATTTACAACTGTAAACGAGTACTATTGTACTTGTAGTCAGCAAAGATAAGTGAGTCCATAAGATATATAATGCACTTCTTTGACCTTCCACAAACATAATTAACAAACCAAGTCCTAATTACGATGGATGCCCTAGGTTAGGCGTAGCATATATGCAGATGCTATATATGTGGTAGTAATTAGTCTCACAGAAAGAAGGAAGACAGCTCAATATTTACATATAAACTAGAGCTTATTAGTCAACTTTGAAGAGAAGACGATCATCAACTAAATCTGATTACGAATTTTATATGAATTTGAATCCTAATATGTTGGCAGAAGCAAGAAAAATGTGGTTGAATTTCGAAAAGTAGAAATTAAGGAAGCTTAGTTGGTTAACGAGAGTCAAGGGTTGGAGCCTGGAAGTGATAAAAAATTGTGGCAGTTAAACAATAATATAATATATCGAAAAATTGTGGCAGTTATTCAAAAAAAAAAAAAAACCTATATTTGCAAATTAACATCTGCCAGCTGCATGCTGTCTGTAGTCGATCATCCAAAAAGAGAATTTATTGTTATATGATATTGATTGAAGTAGAAACAAATACAATTGACATCCATATATATGGCTCATATCAGAAACTATCACATGGATAACTCGATCTATTGACTAGAATTGATAGTTATTAATTACCTATATAATTGGTGCTTAATTGTTAGGTATCAATCGGTATCGATCTTATGTCATTTCAAAATTTATATATTACACTCATAAAGGTCATTCATCTGATCAGCTAGAGAATTGATCCAAAGGCCAAAATTTGTCTATGATCCTTTCATGCCATTCAATCTCTCTTATGCAAACATATATCAAAGTGAGATATCTCAGCAGGCCACTCAAGCTTGTTGGATCTCATGCAAACTTCAAACTGCAGATCAAAGCTACTGTACGTGGCTTTGGTCGATGTATATATATCTGCTTTTTGTGTGCGAATGGATATATATATATATATAATTAAGAAAATATATCTAACAGGTAATTGAATAGAAGATGAATTCCTGGCATAAAAAATAAAAAAAAAGGAATATATAGAAGATGAATTGTTCTCTGTGACCCAATTAGCATTGCCTTTACATTAATTGTTGGCCGACTATACATTTGTGTACGTACGAGCTATATACCGATCTAGGTATGGCTGAATGCATTGTATATATATATATATATATATATGGAGGGGACCATTCTCATATATATATTGAGGGACCATTCTCATATATATATATATATATATGAGGGTGGATTCGTGGCATTATATTTTTCACACAAATTTTCAAAAAGACCTACTCTATATAGGATTTCGACAACCAAATAGTTATTTTTTAGATTTCTAGCTGTAGTACACGGAAACATAAATTATAAATTGAGCTAATTTAAAAGTAGAAAGTTTAACGATATATATAATATATATACATACAACTCATATTGACAATTTAAAACGTTAATTTTACTTGAAATATTCAAGAAAGTTAGAAATATATAATATCAATCCGTGAATGGAAATTAGAGCTTCATTTCTTGCAAAACATTGTGAAATCATAAGCATACACACACACACACACATATATATATATATATATCATGATAAACTAATTGACAAGAAATGTATATATATCCTTGTGATTTAAGTACGTGATGAAGCAGACCCAACTCTAATAAGATTTTTCAATATATGTGCATCATCCATGGGACATTAATTTGAATGTACGTACATATTTCATCGATGTAGTATAATTACATTTTCGATCCTTTCTGATCAATTACAATTTCATTAGAAAGTTATATATATATGAAGTATCAAAGTTTATTTGAAGAACTAGCTAGCAGTTTCAGAACAAACTAAAATATAAAAATAGAAAGAGCTAACTGACTTTAAGTACCAAATCAAAATAGATAAAATATTAGATTGAAGCATATCTTTTAACTTGAAAATTCTTATGCATAATGTAAACGAATGAAACAATATTAATAAATCCGACAATATATATTATATATTATATGACGGTAAAATTTAAATCGTATATGAAGGTATGAATTGAAAGAGATATATTATTCTTACATGCAGATGGTGTGAGCATGTGCCAATATATAATGACCATGAAAAATGATGAACATATAATTAACCAGAATTACTTAGTTTCAAAATTTAACTCTCTCTCTCTCTCTCTCTCTACCTAAACAGATGACATCATTTTTCGAGCCTTACTATACATGATATCATTTTGAAAGCTTACTGATCAGAAACATGTGTTCCAAGAAACTAGGTGCCTTAATCGCTATCAGGGTTTCGAATGATCATTAATTCTGAGTTGTGAACTTGTGACCAACATAAATATATATATATATATATATATTTTAAATGCTTGCAAATACCCTTTTTTGTAAATTTGTTTCAAGAACTGCTGATCTCCCCCGCCTTAATCAACAGAAATGAAAGACACCGAAACATGCTCTTTCATTGAATCAAAGCTGGAGTTGATGAATCAAATTTGTACTAAGTACTATTATTGCCAAATATAGGGCTATAGCTTCAAGCAGCACCAAAATCCCCTAATTCAACATTAACAAATTTAAGAAATTCAGTCCGAAAAAATTACAGTAAAAAAGAGTAGCTATATATAGCTCTTAATCAGCACACATCACAAATAGCAAATCAAATAAATTATATAATATATATAGTAACCATCAATTAATAGCGCAATCATGGAAAAAACAACCATATTAATCAGTGAATGGGGTTTATTAGCTAGGGTTTTAACTTCTTAATGCCTAATGCTACCAAATCTCTATATTATTACAATTAATGTACAGCTGTTCATGAGTTTATTGCACCCCAGGATAACTGATCAACCCGTTGAAACCGCATTCTTGTGCTTGGGGCATCATTCGCTGCATGCATTGATCATAGTCGTCTGAGGCAGTGGCTACAGGAGGACAAACCAGCATCTCACCCCATCCAATACTTTCTCCATAAGTTGTACTAGTACTAGCTGTACTGTTCATTCTCTCATTCATCACCAAGAAGTCTTCTCCGTACAAGAACTCAAGCCCATCCAATCTCTGAGGGTTGTTGTACACCATGCCCTTGAGCTCAGTCAGCAGATGATAGTTACTACTTTGCCCTTGAAACATATTTTGCATACCACCACCTCCCTCTGTGTAATGGGTTTGTGCAAATTCATGAGGGCTGATGTTGCTCAGGGCCATAGGAGCAGAAGACTGCTGTTGATCATAAATTTGTTGTGTGGAACTGGGAATAATATCAACTGGGAATTGAAGATTGGTGGTGGTGGACCCATTAATATTATCTTGGATAGGAGGCTGCTGTTGAATATTGTGATGATGATGATCATCAGAATTGAATCTTCCTCCAAGTTTGATGAGCAATTTTCTGATGGACGCGTGGTCGTTAAAAGAGGGCTCTTGTTGGTTTGAAAAGTTATTAGGTAATGGTGCGAGCAGTACTGGCAGCTCTGGCCAGTAAGGGGTTTGGTTATTATTGCTATCATCTGCAGCAGCTGGAAGAATAGAACTAATCCCACTATTAGAACTACTCCCTCTTTTAATTAGGCCTCCACCGCCTCCACCGCCTCCGCCTCCGCCACCGCCGCCTGACCTACGAGCCGCCTGCTGTTCCTTGCGGTGCTTACCCAGGAGCTTCTTCTTCAGCCTTGTGTTCCAGTAGTTCTTTATATCATTATCAGTTCTTCCTGGCAGTTGTGCTGCAATTATAGACCACCTAAGGAAAACAATTAATTACGTCCATATATATGGATTATTATAGGGCCGCATATATGAGAAATGAAACAACTAATTTATCTCTATGATCCTTAATTTCTTACCTAGCAAGATAGCTATATAAAATTGTAATTACATTAATTAATTAACGTGCTTTGAGGATGGATATGTATGTATGTATGTGTGTATGTACCTGCTTCCAATACTTATATAGAGGCTGCAAATGATGTTGTCTTCTTCTTCAGAAAAGCCACCATGTTTGATGTTTGGGCGGAGATAATTTAACCACCTAAGCCGGCAGCTCTTCCCACATCTCTTAAGCCCTAATTATTCATCACAATTCACAATCACAAATTGATCAATGAGTACAAAATTAACATATATGTTAATTAGATCGATATAACTAGCTAGCTAGCTCCCGGCCCTAACCTTTAATTTGATAATAACTATGACGTCACACGAGAAGAAGAAGAAAAAGAGGAAGATAATTTGGTAAAATATGTACCGATCTTTTGAGGCAAAGCGATCCAGTTGCCACCGGTGCCATGCTTTTCGATGTATGACTTGAGCTTGGCATCTTCTTCAGGTGACCAAGGCCCTCTCTTCACGTTGGCCTTGTCACAGCAAGGAGCTCTCCCCATGTTTCTGATTCCTTGGAACTTGGAATTAGCTTGAGCTCTACCTAGCTTAATCGATTCTATGGCATAAAACAATCAGTCAATAAATCCACCATATTAACAACTAGAGGTTGGGGTGAGAGAGAGAGAGTGATTAATAATTAATTAAATAATTAAACGGTGTGATGAAAAGGGATAAACATGGCTCCTGGAAGGGGGCCAAGTGGAATATAAAAAGGGTGTGGCAAAAAGGAGGTGTGTTTGTTTGTATACAAAATTGGGGGAAAAGGGGTGTGTGCCAGAATGGATGAATGGGAGAGTGAAGGTTTTCTTCTTGTCTTTCTAATTACTCCAGAATCATTTTATTTTTATCATCGGGGATTCAGGGGCTGCTCATTCTTTTTATTGGAACTACAACTCCAACCAGATTCTCACTATCTTAATGTCCACTTACAATATTAATAATTTCCACATTTTTATAATAGCCACATATAATATATAATTAATTAATAAATACATGTGTTGAACTTGTTAAGCCTGGGTTTGGGGTTAGTTTAAGTGGTGAGGTCGGATGGGACAAGGGTTAGAATTATGCTAGCTAGGTCCAAAGTTCAATATATTTTCTCCAATGTAACAAAAAACGAAAAACTTGTTGCCCTATCTGATACGTTCTATCTCTATTCCTTGATTATTTAACCGTATCACAACTTTCACACTTGATCATTTTAATTTGTTGGAAGAGGTTAGAAGTGTAATTTTTATGCTATATATTTACATCATACATTATTTATGATTCTTTCTTATATATTTCTATTTATGATATTGTATTTATGACAAAATTTACAATGTTGTTTCAAGCTTTTATATATATAACTTTTTTCAATAATTAAGAAATTTAAATAGTACAAAATTCTAAATCTTAAAACAACGTTTTAAGAGTACTTTATTAATAAGCCCCAACTTATCATATTTTTCAGTCATAAACCCAAACTTTAAATTTATTTATTTTTAAGCCACAAAAAAATATAATTCTTTATTAATAAACCACAAAATAAATTTTTAAGCCCAAAAAAAAAATTTCAACTATAAAAATTTAAAAACAAAAAATAAAAAAATTCTAAGAAAAAGTTTA
>QANT01005322.1:0-109768 GCA_003254885.1 Purshia tridentata
AATTAATTTTCAGTGCAGCTGAAAATTAAATCTAGCTACAGCTTTTCTCCAACAGGTAATATATTATCCGGAAAAAAAAAAAGATTTAACTTTCATTGCAGCTGACCTTGAAATAGTAGTGGTAGTGATGACATTTTTTCTTCTATGAACTTTGACTTCATAATTAAATATTTTTGTTTTTTTTTTTGTTTTCACCAGTATGCATTTCGGATAACTTACATAATCTTAAGCTCACTGCCTATGAATTGGTAGTTTTTACTTGCTTATGGTAGATATGCTTTCGGAAAATTTATATATCCCTACGCAAGCTACTTATCCCTTGGTTGTTTACAGTTCTAACTAATTACAACATTCTACAGCTACAACATTAACTGGTTTGCATTTTGCTACAACGACTTTGATGATGACTGTTCTAAAGTGGCTGGGATACATTCAACCCTCCCATCTGCCATTCTCCGAGCTTATAAAATTTATGATCTTTGCTAACTTCTCTATTGTTGGAATGAACTTGAGTCTAATGTGGAATTCAGTGGGATTCTATCAGGTATAGCTAGGATTTTGATGTACTTTGGGTTTTAATGCAATATGTTCGGAAGTTAAATTTCTTTATCATAATTGGCAGATCGCAAAGCTGAGTATGATTCCTGTATCATGTTTACTGGAAGTTGTTCTCGACAAGATTCGTTACTCAAGAGACACAAAGTTGAGCATAGCAGTTGTTCTCTTGGGAGTTGGTGTTTGCACTGTCACTGATGTGAGTGTCAATGCCAAAGGCTTCATTGCTGCCTTTATTGCAGTATGGAGCACTTCGATGCAACAGTATGTAAGTTGTCCATTCCTTCTCAACATATTGTGCATGAGAGAGAGAGAGAGAGAGATGACTTTATGGATTAATATGAATGTATCGTTCTTCAGCTGAAATAGTTTGTTTTTCAGCAGTCATTGTCAATATTTGATGTTATCCTGGTTGACAATTGTAGCTCTGTTAAGAAAAACTCATCAATGGGTTGCCCAAGTCTTTAATTTCTCTACAACTCTTCTTAAATTCATAATGGCGTATCTAATAGTTATGTGAAATTTTAATTGCAGTATGTACACTATCTTCAACGGAAATATTCCCTTGGTTCCTTCAATCTTTTGGGACATACTGCTCCAGCCCAAGCTGTCTCTCTTCTGATATTGGGCCCCTTCCTTGATTATTGGTTGACAAACAAGAGAGTTGATGCCTACAACTATAACTCTGGCTCTCTGGTAAGTAATAGAGCAATTTATTTTTGCTAGTTAACAATACATCATAACCTGATTGTATCAAGGCTGGACCTTAGGATTACAAGCATACATTTAGACATACAATGTAGACATACTTCTATATCATAGTGATGTTAATGATTTTATTATTATCTTGTCATGCTAGCTACATACTCAGCAATATGAATGCCTATCAAATTAATGTAATGTTAATGATTTAACTCTTATTATGTTAATGATGCTACTTATGTGGTTGTGCATTCATATTTAACTTTACATTTTAAATCAATTAAGTCCTTATTGTATCAAATCTAAATTCAATTGCATGATATGGGGCTATACTACAGGCATTAGTAGGGCTGCCCTGTTTGCTTGTGTGCCTCTGTCGTGGTGGAAGTAGAATTCATGAAATATGGAACTTGAAAAGTAATTTTAATGCAATATAAATCTCTCTCTCTCTCTCTCTCTCTCTCTCTCTCTCTCTCTCTCTCTCTCTCTCTATATATATATATATATATATAGGCCCATTCAATTGAGGGATCCCTCATTTAAGGTTAAATAAGGGATCTCTTGTGGAGCCCAATCCATATATGTATCATGTAGATACGTTTAACTTTTTAATGTATGATATTGTCAATATAGATGAACTTCTGCTGCAACTTAATATTGTCTTTGTCCTTTTGAATGACTAATTTGTAATACTTTTTGGATTTGCTGCCTTCATTTTAATATGCTATTCCATACAGCACTATTTTAATGTGTCATTGATCCAATTCAAAGCGATCAACTTCTTTATTTACTTCTAGTTTATGATCTTTGATTTAACAGAAGGGTCATTCACAATTCTTTGTACATCTTTGTGTCTGCAGATGTTTATAATTCTTTCATGCACAATCGCAGTAGGCACCAACCTCAGCCAGTTCATCTGTATTGGCAGATTTACTGCTGTGTCATTCCAAGTACTCGGCCACATGAAGACAATTCTTGTTTTGATCATGGGGTTCTTTTTCTTTGGGAAAGAGGGTCTGAATCTGCATGTTGTTTTGGGAATGGTCATAGCTGTGGTTGGGATGATATGGTATGGCAATGCCTCATCTAAGCCTGGTGGAAAGGAGCGGTGGAGCCACTCACTCCCCACCAGCAGACAACAAAAACACAGTGGTTTTCCTGAATCTACTCAACATGATGGGAAAGTTTAAACTTCATTTTAGGTTTAGTAAAAGTGGCTGATTCAGGAAATTCTTAAAGTCATTTGAGGTTAGAAAACCAAATTTCTCCTAATTATTTATCCATGTTGTAATTTCTTTTTCTTGCCATGGTATTCAGTTCCCTTGGGGGAATGAACACGTCAAGATAGGGGAAAATTCTATTTTTTGTTTCCATCTTCATAATCATAGTAAATATTTTTTCGGCATTTGCATTTGCATTTGCTAAAACTTGTTCAACGACCATGTCTCTCTGGGCCTTTGATCAGGAATTCTTGAATAAAGAGTCCCCAACTCTTAGATTCTGCTCCAAGTGCAATTTCATGCCACTTTTAGAAGTGAGCCCCAATGTGCAAAAAATATCTGGTGCATCTGTGTGATTTTCAGACAATCTTAGGGACCACTTGATCTGTTTTCTCACAACCCTGTGGCCGACGGGTGCCGCCTCTTTGTCCAAGCCAACGCCGTGACAGAGCACTTGTGTTGCATGCTCCTCCTCTGCCATGTGGCAGTCCCGGCAGCACCACCACGCGTGCTGCCTGACAGTGGGGTTAATTAGTTGCTGCCCGTTGCTGAGCAACTTCACACTTCTTAAAGTGGCATAAAGTTGCACATACAGCGGGAAAGTGACTACACTTGAAAGTCTTGAATATGATTCCATCCGGAGTTTCACTTTTCCTACCTAAACATGTGCTTGGATGACTTCTTGGTGCTTTAAACTGAAACCATTGTTCTTGCCTTTTTGGAGTGGAGGACCAGGTTCATATATCATATTTCAAGATGCAAAAAAAAAAAGTAGAAAAAGTTGGTAAAATAATCATGTTGATTTCATTTTGCCAAAAGTTTGATTACAAAGTTGCTCATTTAAAGAGGCAGATTATCTATACATATAAAGGGAGAAGGGAAAGTAAGGTTAAAGTTTCAAATACCTCAAAAATATTCTCACTTAAAAAAAAAAATCCCAATAACATTCTTTATTAATAAAAGACATAAAGGTAAAATAGAATAATTAGAATTAAAAAAAAAACCCTTAATTTTAAGAACCCACTTCCCCACCACCTTTATTTTAAGACAAATAAATCATTGAAAATTATAATTTCATGTTTAAAAAGGTCAATTAACATGTGCTGAAAGATTTAAATTTCGAATTTCAAGAAAATTTCAATGGTTCAAATATATAGAAAGTTTGAAAGAATTTTGATTTGTTAAAAATTTAGATTAAAACAATTGAAATTTTCAACAATTTCTATTTGGTAATATTTCAAAACCTCAAAAAAATAAAAATTTCAAATAAATTTTGAAAAAATTTAATTTCATGAGTGCTGCACGTGCCAAGAGACTAGTAAAATGCTATGTGAGGCAACGTAATGCTATAATTGATTACATACATGTAGAGCTATGAGTCTATTAACATTTTAGATCTAGCATCTTCAACCTATTTCAAATAGTTCATGCAATATCTGTTGGAATTTTCACCATGATAGATACCATGGTGAAAAACATAAATAAAAATTATTTCATAAGTGAAGAAATGGAGAGAGAAGGGATGAAAGAGCTGCTAGGTTATAGCTTCTATTCTTTGTATATCATTAGAGGAGGTTGCAAGGTTACAAACCTTCCTTGTGTATCATTACCAAGGAGTTAAATTTTAGTTATGTGGAAAATTTCAACGGAAATTTCAACGGAAATTTCGGGAAATTTTAAATTTCGACAGAAATTAAATGGAAATGACGGAAATTACTATTAAAATACGAAAATTTTGAATAAAACTTTATCATATGTTTATTTAACATATTATCTACTACTTTGATAAAAAAAATATTGAAGAAACCAAATTATATAATTAGTTTCATGTGATATAAGATGAATATAATGCGCGCTGGAGACAAATACTGTACAAAAATGGTTCACTAATTAATAATTACATATGTTTTATTGAATAAATATCTTAGTTTTATTTATACTATAATTTTGAATCATAAATTAAACATAAATAATCATATAATAACTTAGTCTGAATTTTATTAAGAATGTTAATTTATTGGTTATGGACTGAAAAAGCTTAAAGAAAAGTTGAGTTGTGAGACCTAAGAAAATTTTGTTAAATTGATTTCAAGACAATAACAAGTTTTAAAGATTCATGGAATATTATTTGAGGTTATGATTTTTGTTATGTGCATTATTTAAGGTTTGGAGATTCTTACAGTGAAGACAAAATAAATGTTTGGAGATTCTTAGATATTTATTTGAAGTTATAAGGATTTTTGACGAATTAATTTAAGTAATTAAATATTTATAGAAGTTATTGAGAATTATTTAGAAACATATAAATTAAACTGAATGAGGTCTGGGTAATTAAAATTTGAAGTTAAGGTGATAAAAAATGGTACAAGATGAGAGGAACCTATAGGAATTATCGGAACATTTTTTGGACTCTGATCGTTGATTGGTGATTTATTTAAAGATTTGGACGAGTATACCCTTAATATAAAAGTTTGGATTTAAGAGGAAATAATTAAATTGTATCTTTATAAATTATGATTTTGGCATTGCTGGATAAAACTCGAACTCACGAGCATGTAAGCGAAAACGGATTGCGAATCGGAGTTACGTAGTTCAAATTACAAATATTTGAAGCAAAAGGGCAAAATGGTAATTATAGGTCAGATCAGATCTGGTCTTCTTCTTCTTCTTCCCCGAGCACTCTCTCTCCTCTGCACTTTCTCTCTCCTCTCCTCTTCTTTGACCAAATTTTGACCGCTTATATCTCTCTCATCCAAGCTCCTATTCCGGCAATTTTGGTGTCGTTAGAAAGCTATCGATGAAGCCTTTCCACTGGTGGTTTCAGATCACTCATCCGATCATCCACGAAGACGCAGCAACACAAAACCAGTCACGCCTTCCGGCCGGTGATCTCCCATTTCCAGCCACGACGAGACCCCAAACCACCCAAGATCTCTTCCTCTTATCGAGCTAGACCTCATGGTACCTTTCCCTTGCCTCAACAACCAACCAGAAAGCCATCAATTTGGGTTTTTTACTGAGGTGTGAATAGTGGCCCAAATTTTGCCCAAATTTCGGCAAATTTCGGCGAAGAATTAATAGGTTGGTGTTAAAATTGCCATACCCCCAAAAAACGAAATTTTCGGCAAAATTTTGAAATTTAACACCTTGATCATTACACACAAACTTGATATTTATATCAAGTTCATAAAGTGCCTTTTATACCAAAATATCTAGAGGAGGTGACCTCAGCCAATTACATGAGCTTGAGTGTCAAATCTTCCTACCTTAAAAGTCTAAGCATATTTCTAAGGTAATGATTTAGTCACCTATGTGAGCTTGATAATCTTTACCTTAATACTTAGTAACTAAGTAAAAGCAAACATTTAATATGATCAAAAAGATGTCAAACTTTTTGTCTTTAGTTGACTTCAATCAATTAGACATTAACTTCAACACTCCCCTTTAATGTCTAATTGTTGAACACCTAAAAGTTCTCTTAGATAGTAGAACATTTGCTTTGGTAATGCCTTTATGAATATATCAGCAACTTGGTCTTCAGTCCTACAGTATACAACCTCGATCACATTGTCATCTATAGCGTCTCTTATGAAATGATGTTTGAGTGCTATATGCTTGGATCGACTGTGATAAACTGGATTCTTGGTCATGGTTATAGCAAACTTGTTGTCACACAGGATTGGAGTTGCTACCTCTTGCTTCTCACCAAAGTCTTTTAGGATTCTTCTTAGCCCTGTTAAGGTGCTTGTTTTAGGCCATGAGCCTTCTTGAGCTTGTACACCTTCAGTTCTTGTCCTTCAATGATAATACCTTGAAGTGGATCATAAAAGACCTTCTCCCTTCAAGACTTCATTGAGTAAGGTGTATAGCCTAGTAACTGGTGCAAAGATCTCATTCGTAGTCAGTTGTGAGTATTCTTTTGCTACAAGTCTGGTCTTTTCACTAATTCCCATATTGAATTCTTTTCAATAGAAATTTCTCCTTCCAAAGCTTTTCTCCAAGGTCCACCCTTCACTGCTTCTTCAAAACTTCTTGTGATGGGAGCTAGATTGAGGACTTGCTTGTTGAGTTGATTGCAAAGGTGTCTGATTTCAATTTCTTCTCCTTCATTTCATCATAACATGAAGTGTAGAAACTTGAACTGAGTTGTTTTCCCAATTTCATGATTTTTTTTTATTGAAAAATGACATCCTTGAAAATCACAATCTTCTTCTGAATAATTAACTTGCTGATTTCCTTGAAACACCAAGTTTCCTCTGAATGACTCTTCCTATCACATATCTTACACTTAGCATGATTACTATTGTTAGATTGTGTGGAAAACATCATAGAGTTCTATTTCTCCTCAAAGGTGTTTTTTTTTTTCTTTCTGATTCTTGGTTGATATAGGTTCCCCTTGTTGAGAACTTGACTGAGCTTGTATTTTAATTTTACCCTTAGAACTCATTGTGAGTTTCTAAGATGCACTTCTACATAATACTCAGTGTGCCTATCCACACTCAAAAAATCTCTACTAAGAGACTGAAGTTTAACAGCTCTTACCTTAGTAGTTCCCCTATATTCTTTCTTCAAGACATCACAAGCATCGTTTGCTTTGATCTCACTGCTGATCCTTGGAAATATGTCAATTTGATAGACCCAGCTAAATAAGGTGAAGGGCTCTAGCATCCTTTCTGATATGATATTCCAGTACCTTCCTCTCCTCTTCAATTGAGATCTTTTCGTCATGAGGTTCATTGAAGCCATGTGAGATACACAAAGTTCTTATCAGATAACTCCTTTTGATTTTCACTCAAGCTAAAGTTGTATCGATCAACAAAGCTCTAATTTTGTCTTTGGCTCTTGCTCTGGCTTTGGCTTAAGCTCTGGCTGTTATGAATCTGACCTTCATGAATCTAATCTTCATTAACGCCCAAGTTGATTTGATCAACCAAGCTCTGATACCATGTTGAAATTTTCACCATGACAAATACCATGGTGAAAAACATAGATAAAAATTATTTCATAAGTGAAGAAATAAAGAAAGAAGGGATGAAAGAGCTGCTAGGTTACAGCTTCTATTCTTTTTATATCATTAGAGGAGGTTGCAAGGTTACAAACCTTCCTTGTATATCATTACACACAAACTTGATATTTATATCAAGTTCATAAAGTGCATTTTACACCAAAATATCTAGAGGAGGTGACCTCAGCCAATTACATGAGTTTGAGTGTCAAACTTTCCTACCTTAAAAGTCTAAGTATATCTCTAAGATAATGATTTAGCCACCTACATGAGCTTGATAATCTTTACCATAATACTTAGTAACTAAGTAAAAGCAAACATTTAATATGATCAAAAAGATGTCAAACTTTTTGTCTTTAGTTGACTTCAATCAATTAGACATTAACTTCAACAATATCAACTCCTGCAATCTGTTTTCATGGTCACCCCCATCACTTTCCTTGAAATTGGAAAATTGCTATCAATGGAACGAAAAGTTAACATCTACCCCTCATGGATTGACTTGTATGTACTAGGTCTACCTGAACAAATCAGCCATGGAAATGGAGATGGAGCAAGCCAGCAGCTTGGAAAATGTCCTCTTTGAAGACTATCTGAAGCTGTTTTCTTATGAAGGAATCAAGTTTAGGACAGCGGATTCATGGAAGGTCCATGAAAGTCCCTCAACTATAGGGCAGAGGTTTGTGCCTCTGAGAGCACACAAAACTAGGAAGAAAGTAAAACAGAAGAAATCAGAAGCAGCACCAAATAAAGCAACAGAGACCTTTTTATAAACAAATATTTCATTTCATTTTTCAAACTTTTCTCATAGGATATTCTGGCCACTCATTATTCCCTTACAATAACACTAAAGTTATCAAAATTTTCGATTAAATTTGCTAACCAAATATTATACTAGTAAACATACGAGTTTCTAATATATCTTATTAGAAATAAGCCCAAATTGTATTTTTGTTCCTATAGTTCCAATCATTTTTTACATTTTTTCCTTAGTTTCAATTTTGACAATTTTAGTGTTGTACTTTTTTATAGTAATTGCAAATGAAAGATAAATTGTTAACAATACTACACTTACTACATTTTTATACTATAATCTTATACCACTTTACGTGGCAATTTAAGAGCCAGTTTGGGGTTGAGGCACCTTGAAAATAAGTTACTTATTTCTAACTCAAAACAGTTTTTAGTGTTTGGTTAATAAAGTAAAATCTACTTATTTTGAAAACAGGGGTGGAGAAAAGCAGATTTTAGGGGTTGAGATAAAGCAGCTAAAAAGATACTTTCAAAATCTGCTGTGGGGGAAAGCAACCATAACTTCCAAAATTGCTCTCACCCAATTTAAAAAATGACAATCCTTACCCCTCTTATTAAAAAATTATAGTAACATTTTTAAATTTTGCATAATTACCTTTTAATTAACAAAATACAATATAATAACAAAAAAATTAATATGAATTGAGTTTTATATAAGTCACGAGAATAATTTTTACTAAAAAAATCATAAATAAAACTTTGAAAAAAAACCCATAAATAAAAGTAAAAAAAATCATAATTAAAAGTAAAAAAAGCAAGTGAAAGCATTCTTGTTTTACCAAACAAAAATTAAAATGCACTTTCAACACCATATCTATTTTGGTTATTATACATAGTTACAGCACTTCTACATCAAAATTTACCAAACATTGTACTGCTGCGTTTAAGATTCATAGCACTTTTAAAAACACAGTGTACCAAACATTTAATTATTTTACCTCACAGCAGCTTTTTCTCACCACACAGTAACAGCAACTTTTTCTCACCACACAGCAATCCCAAACTGGCCCTAAGTCTGCCAATGTACAGCTTCCATGCATAGATATTGTAAAATGCACTCTTGTTTAAAGGAAAAAGAAAACAAAAAATTGCTCTACTTTTCACTTAAATACATACACTATGTAATAGTGGTCAAAACTTCTTTCACTGAATTGCGGCCCATTGATGATAATATATATCTTTATATTTTATTTTAACTTATACACTCTCTTAATTCGTATGCCAGTTCAGTAACCTTTGTACCATAATCATCACGTACTTGTTATTATAAGCCATTAAGATTGTAAATTTAGATGCTAAATTAATCAAGCTTTTCCTCTATATATATTTGGCATTAATATTAAATGAGATTGATAATTATGTTAATATTAAATGAGATTGATTTTAAGTAGTTATGAAAATTGTGTAATCATATTGTAAATGTGTTCGGAATAATTTAAGGGGGTGTCCCAACTGAGATTTTAAAGGATTTTAAAATCCAATAAAATCCAAGAGAATTTAATGAATTTTCATAGAATCCATCAAAATCTAAGGGAAATTAAATACAATTTGGTGTCATTAAATGAGTTTAATTTTTTTCTGATCTTATAGTACTATAACTATAGTTATCTATGTTTTCTCTAAGTATAACTCTTGAACTCTGATTCATTCGTTCTCTCTCTCTCTCTCTCTCTCTCTCTCTCTCTCTCTCTCTCTCTCTCTCTCTCTCTCTCTCTCTCGTTTTCATTGATTTTGTTTAATACTAGTGTGTACATTCGTTCTCTCTCTCTCTCTCTCTCTCTCTCTCTCTCTCTCTCTCTAGACCTCTGACTCGTTTTCATTGATTTTGTTTAATACTAGTGTGTTAATGCTTAAATTTTTATATTTTTTAAATCATTTACAAGATATATCATCAATATATATAGACATGGGAGTTGATATGGTTGAAGCAGAAGGAAGCCAACAAAATGAATTACCAGGAAAATGGGACAAATGCAAAAAGATTTCCCCTTGGGTTATGGGTATGTTGATACCCATACTCTTAGGGGGAAATGCCCTTCTCACAAAGAAGGGATTTGATGAAGGAATGCAATTCAGTGTGTATCTGTTTTACAAGAACACACTAGCAGCCCTTTTACTATTCATAGTTGCAATATTTTCTAGGTTGGTATTCAGAACATGTTTTTATTTGCAATTTAAAGTTACAACAATTTTTAATTATTAATACATTATTCTTTTTATATAGGATCCCGAGACCTGCGATAACATTCAATTTTTTCTTACATATTATGGCCTTAAGCATTCTTGAGTAAGTGAATATGTGCTAATAAAAAAGAAAAACAAAGAATATTATATATTTCAGATGTGCTTATATTTATGCTTTAGGATGCTTCTCAGAAGATGGGGAGAGAATGCGGAATGAAAGACTGGGTCACTGTGCACTTGCGCCAAAACATAGCGCTACGTTTCATCTATTTATGTTTCTGCATTCTTTCTACTTCTTTCTGCAAAAGAGAAGCTCCCATATATATTAACTCTTTTTTTTTTTTAATGATTTTGGTTGAACAGACCAGTAATAGATCAGATTTGCTTATTTGTTGGTCTAAAGTACACGTCAGCAAGTTTCTTAACTTGTATAATTGTCACTGGTCCAGCATTAACATTCTTTGTATCATGCATTTTTAGGTATGTTCGAAACTACCACAACTTGTTTAAATATATATCACATAATGCTAGCTATTTGATTTTGGTTCATGAAATGTATTTAATTATATTTGGTTTCTTTTATTTTTCTTGTGATATGTAGATTAGAGCCCATCAATATTACCAAGAGGAGCCGCCAAACAAAGTTGCTTGGTATGGCAATCATGGTTGCTGGAGCTCTTATTGTCACTTTTTATAAGGGCCCTCCCATCACTGTATTACATCCTTCAAGTACTGGAAGCCATGCATTGGGTGCTCGTAAGCTAAGAGAAAATTGGGTTCGGGGTCCCATTCTTGTCATGGTTGCAATGGTCTCATCAGTTTCTTACAACATTCTGATGGTAAGTTTTTTTTTTTAAATTATTGCTTTAACTTTCTGAAAATTAAAAATTGTAGAAAAAAATGCCAACGGGAAAAGCCCTTACTTTATATAATTAAGCTTTTTGTCAAGTAAAAACTGATCTAGAAATTAATAAAAACTCCGAAACATAGGAAATAAGTGACAACATTACACAAACTTAGTGTCAAAATTATGACCAAACTTTGGTTTTTTGACAGATAATTATGACCAAAGTTTTGTAACACTTGGAAGTGAAATTCATAAAATGCATATTCATAAAAAACTATATTTGTTGTGGCTTAAAATAAATAAATTTAAAGTTTAGATTTATGACAAAAAAAAAAAGATAAGTTGTAGCTTATTAATAAAATACTCAAAATGTATCCATTTAATATATTTGGACTTAAAAATGCATTTTGACACTTGTACTCTTTGTTTTAATGCACCTCAAATGTGATCTTAGAGTATCTATCTTGTTACCACCATTTGAGCAAGTACGTGCGTATCAAGTGATAGGTTAAATGATTCATGCATGCAATTTATATATATCAAGAATGTAGACGGTTCTGATTATCGAAATACAATATGTAGTGGGCCCATGAGAAATCCCATATTTAAGCTTAAATGTGGGATCCCACACTGGAAGGTGCCTGTATATATATATATATATATATTTGATATCCTGATAACTCTATGAGCTCATACCATGAACTAATTACAATGGGCGGCTTTAGGAAATGAGAAAGCAAATGTAATAGGTTAAATGGTTCAAGCAATAATTATTGACATTATACTCAGTTTTATAACTTCTCTTCTTATAATAGTTCATGCAATAATTCCTTACGTGCTGTTTTCTTTAAATTTACTTGTCTTTATTAGAAAACGACAACCAACAAGTACCCATCTCCTATTTGGCTTACAACCTTTATATGCTGGATTGGAGCATTAATTAACATGTGGTAGTGGCTTTGGGACTAGAGGGGAGATCAAGAGTTTCATGGAAGCTTGGTCACAATATCAAGCTTGTCTGTTATTTATACTCGGTGAGTCTTAGAAGACAAATACAGAGTATTGTTATTTTTATGTGTTATTCTAATTTTGGCTTTACTTTCTAGGGGCTTGTGGTTTCAGGTTTCACAGCTTTTTTGCAAATGACAGTGACCCAAATGAAAGATCCTGTGTTTCTAACATCCTTTAGCCCAATATCTATGATTTTTGTCATGGTTGTTGGAGCTATATGGCTTAAGGAGATTATTCATGTGGGAAGGTAAAAGCTTTAATACTTTGTAGATATTATATATATACAGTCCTTCTCTTGAGAGAACATCCGCAAATTTCAAATTTGCGAATGTTCAACAGAGCGTGAACACGATACCGACAAGAGCACATGAACTAGCTATAGCACATTTGAACTAGCTGCAGCACATCTCGACACCATGTTGGCACTGTATTGATGCTCAAATTCGCAAATTTTAAAATTTGTGGATGCCCTTTGTAGAGAAAATCATACATATATCCTACGATTTAAGATGCAAATAAATATAGAGAGCTAAACTTTTAGGCATTGATATATCATTTTAAAAATTAATACTTCATTTCATGAAAGAATTTTTTATTATTTAGAATTTTGGGAGCCATATTTATCGTCCTAGGGCTTGCTATGGTTCTTTGGGGCAAGAAACATAAACCAAGACTGGCAGTAGTTCAAGACGGTCAGCTATTTCTCCTTATCATCTTTTGTTTCCCCCAAATTTTCTCACTTTTCAAATCTTATTTTAATCGATTTTGTATTACGTTATGATATTCATGAAACTATGTGCTTATGCAGGTCTGATGCAACCTTTGCTTTTTTAAATGAAATGTAACTCGATCATTAATTAGAAACTTGGGACCGTGTAAAATTTTGACTTATTATTGAATTTGTCCTTTGAAATATATTTATTTTTTTACTTTACCCCTAAAAATTAAATCTTCCTACTTTGTCTCTTGAACTCAACTTCATTCATTTTTTCAGTTTTTATCTCAATTTTGGCCCGACTTTAGACTCATCAAACCTCTACCAAAATAAACAATCTTATACTCATTTTAAAACTATGAATCTCGTCTTTACAATCATATAAAAATCACTCAAAACGAAATTTCAAAACTCCACATAATAGATATAGCTAAGAGTGTAGATGAGAATGTAAAATTCGAGAGATAAAGTGTGAGGATTTAACTTTTATAAGGCAAAATAAAAAGAAAAACTATGTTTTAGAAAGTAAATTCAATAATAAGCCTAAAATTTTTGGCTTTTATTATTTATTAATAATTTTTGTGGCAATAATGCTACGGATCCCAAATAATGTGGCATCTGCCACATCATCGTCTTTTTGAGTTAATCAAATATCAATTTATATTATAGAAATTTAGGATTAAATACCAAGTTTCAATACTATAGTGAGTGTAAATATAGTTAACAAATAAATCTTTAGAAATTTAGGATTAAATACCAAGTTTCAATACTTTTTTAGAAAATCAGTTTTGCACATAATTTTTAGGTTTAGCTACTAACTAATGAACTTGATTTTTAGAATAGGTCACAAATATACAGCTCATTTGTTTTAGGCTTTATTTGTTTGACAAATTTGCCCTTCTATTGTTCTTTGGCCCACATATGATGGGTCTCTTAGATAAAATTTATAAAGTTTTGATAAAATTGTTTTTGATACTTTTATATTGTCTTGGAAATTAGTTAATATAGTCTCAATTTCAGTTTTAGTTATGACTATACGACACTCAACTTCAAATTCAGTTGTGACTGAATGACAGTCACAGCTAAATTGTGATACAGTCACAGTTAGGTTTTGACTGAATTGAAATTTGTTTTAAGAGAAATTGTATTACAATATAGTATAAATATAAGAGAAATTTTATTACAATATAGTATAAATAGAAGTCAAAATAATACTTTTACTCAAAATATACTTAGTATAGTGGTGAGAGTTGTCTTTTTCAACATACCAACACAATTACAACTAAATTATAAGACAGTCACAGTTAAAATGTGATTGGATTGATTTTTTTTAGTTTTAATACAAAATAGTATAAATTAATGTAATAGTATGGATGTAATATAAATATATATATATATATATTATTGTAATGGCATGTAATGTAATATTTATGAATTATAGTGTCCTTTACTATATTATTATGTTTGACTTTTCAACTAGTACCTAATCTAAAATGCTATTAAATTTTTGTACCTAAACTAAAAAGTTATTAAAATTTAGTATTTAAAGTCAATTAACCTATAATAAAATGGTTTTTAATTTGTTTTTTGTTTTTTACAAATAATAATTCTAACGTTTAATTTTGGACTCTTTATATAAATAAAGCCTACCAAAAGATTGCAATGTCAAATAAGTCTATTTTATACAAATAGAGCACATGTTTCATAGGTTTTTGTCTTTCTTTAATTTGTTAAAAAGGGTAAATTGTTATTGTCAAATAGCAATTTTCCAACACATATGGGCAATTTTCAAGCAATTATTGGATCTTATGAAGATGCTGAGGACGAGACTCATTAAAATGGACTAGCATGTCAGGGAGGTCGGCCGATCATGATCTATTGTAGTTTTGGACTTTAATTTAAGAAACAAAAACCAAAACAAAAATATCAGTCAATGAATAAAGAACAAAATGGCATGGAGAAAGGGGTATTAACGTCAAATCGCATCCTTATTTCAAAAAACGAAAGTGAACCCGCTGCTCTTACAACTCCAGTCTCCACTCACACGGTCACACCTCTACAAGGTCTGAAGATCGGAAACTGAGAAAAGCAGAAAATAATTCAAAAATGGCGTCGTTTAAGGTACGCGTTGGAAACAAGAATTCCATCTAATTCCCGAAAATCGAATTTATTGATGAATCAATTAGGCCTGTGTTTTTTGAATTCTTGTTCCGTACAAGTATGGCATTCTCTAACAATTAGGGTTTCATATCAGAATTTCTGGATTTTTCTTTCTTGGCAGTTGCTTACTTGTAAAAATTTAGCTTGAATTTAATGAAAATCTCTCCTTCACTTAGAAATTGGATCACCGACTGAGCTCCAAGACAAATCAAGAAATGAACAAATTGGTGGCTGCTAAGGTCAGCAAAAACCATAAATCCAATTCTCTGTTAACTTTTTTAATCTTCTCTCTCTTTTCTGTTCTTTTGGCTGTAAGCAATTCTGACATCAACGAAATTCTCCTGTATTCTTCTAAATTTTGCAGACAAAGGTCAGCATTTCCCAGAATCGAGCCAGCCAAGACAACCTAGCACGCAGAGGTGGTGCAAAAACTCATTTCTTGGTTCTTCTACTGATTTCAAGTTTTTGAGGTGGTGATTTATTAACTGATATTGTTCTTTTTCAATTCTTTGACCAGTTGGTGTAAATTTCAAGGTTTATTCAGAAAATGAAACTGCCAAAGCTGATGCTGATAGCGGGTAATTGTAGTTTTTTATCTGTAAAATATAATGTATGGAGTTTCAATACTATCGAATATTTTTTTGGCCAGGTAATAATATCGGATATTATAGTTTCGATAAATTGATTTTTCCTTTTAATTGCAGGAGTTCTGTACCAGGTAACAAGGTGTCCACTACTCTGGACAGTAAAAGTTCTTTAAAGGTAACTAATCACCTCCTCAGACCTATGCTAGTTTTCATATTTCTTATAATAAAGCCAATAATTTTTTTAATTATATATTCTATCCTCTCCATCTGTAATTTTTTTTCTTTCTTTCGCTCTGTACATATGTATCAAGGCTGGTTTGAAAAGTATGCAGAAGAGCAGGGGGACATGCGGTAGTTCTGGTAAGGTTTAACCGGACTGTACTTGTGATGCAAAGTTGAGTTGTACATGTTGAAATAGCTCATTTTTCAATTTTGTCTTGTCCTTTTCTTAGCAAATGCAAATGTTGGAAGAAGAGCATTGGCTGATGTCAGCAATATCAAACGCAATGCTTCTAGGAATGTAGTGGGTGATGCCTCTAAACAAATGTTGGTACTTTCTCATTTGCTCAAATAGTACCTTCATTTTTGGCTTTTGAGCTAGAAGTTCTAAATTTGGGGGCTATGTTCAATGCAGGATCGGTAAAAGTGAGCAAACTAAATCTTTGCAACGGTATGCACTTTTCATATCATGACCAATGGCCATTGTCATTGTTGTACTTATACTTTTTTGCGAATGTATTATTGTTTTGGTATTCATGTACACAGATGGATATAGATATTGATGCTAGCAAAAAATTTGAGTAGGTTCGAGATCCTTTTCTTTTGTTTGAATGTAGTATTGTTTTCTTTTGTATCATTTTAGGGTTTCAGTGGGTGCGGGGAGTAGGACTGTGAATTTATCACCGAGGAGATCCTTCCTGGTAAGAATGTCAAATCCTAACTTGCCTCTTATAACTTTCAGCAGATATTTTATCCTTGGTGTATTCAGCACTTTTTAGAAGAAGTATTTGGGAAAAAAAAACAGGAAAACAAAGAAATAAGAATGAGATCCCTCCTGTCTACTATTGTTTATCACATTTAAAGCAGGGAACTTCGAGTTAGTTTTCATATGATTTTACTCCTAACCTAGAATATATTTGAAAACTTCAAATGAAAATTCAAATTCTCAAATGCAAATCATTTGTGCATAAATTTCTCAAATGCAAATTTGGATTCTTGGAATCACTTGGATTTTTCTTTCGAAGCTCAAACCGCATGGATTTTTCTTTAGTAGGAGCAACTCACGTTATATTTGCTACTGTCCCCTTGTTTGGCTGACAACATTTTGACAGTTATTTTTCCTTTTCCTGGACAAGCTTAGCAAGTATCAACTCCAATCATTCTCATATTTACCCATTTATTCTTAAACTTTTGAAGTATTGATATTTGCCTTCAATTAGGGAAAAGATCGGGAAAGCCCTAGTCAAGGTGTTGCCGTGTTACAGACTTCAAAGAGAGGTGACTTTAAGGCTTCTGAAGTGCTATTATAGTTTCCCTTATTGAGCATTTCCACTTAGTATTTATTCATTTGGGTAATTGTAGGTATTAAAGATTTGAAGGCCCCTTCAGAAATTCAAAATACCAAAGCTAACCGTGAATCTATTGTTACAGATGGCAGGTCTGTGTAACTTTTTTTTCTACCACAATTTTGTTTCTTTGTTATGTTTTTATTTGGTTCATATGTTTTATAACTAAAAATTTTTGCAAAACCATAATTAGATTTTTTTATATGTCAGGAGGACTTCAAGGAAACCACTTATACCGATAAGGTCTTTGATCTGCAGAAATTTTTGGTTGTGTATTGTGTATAAGATGTGTATCTGTTATTGACATAATTTTCTATTCTCAATCTCCATCTTCAAGGAAGTCATTACCAGTGTTGAAAGTCAACCCAGAAGGAGCAAGTAATCCAAAGGTAATTTATGATCTCATTCATGTGTATTTGTAAATTTATGATCCCATTCATGTGTATGTGTAAATATATGTTCTTTGGTTGAGTTCTTCTGACAGGATTAGGATTTTTGTAGTTTGAAATTTATCTTTTTCGCTTCCTGCTTGTAGGAAAATGCTGGAAGTCCTGGTAAGATGCGTGATTTATTTAAGATTTCACAAGTGAACAACACAAGATCTCTGAGCAAGATGGCACTTTGGAATTCAGTTAAGGCTAAAGTTGGCAAGAAAGTAGTGCCGAGAATAAGAAACAATGCTAGCCATGCGTCAAGGAATCGAACGAGTGATGGCTTTTTGATTATGTGAGTGATCATGACCCATACAACTAGCACTTTTCTCCTGCTCAAAATTACTACATTCATTAAATTTGTAATTTATTGTTTGTATAATATCGAATTATCATATAAGATTTTATGTCTTAGTGCTCTAGATTTCTATTTATTAATAGTTGGCATGTCATCTGAGATCCCAGGGGTCAACCTAATTCAAATGCTGGTGCGTTGTCAAGAAAATCTACCAGGGTAAGTGCAATTTTACATAGAACTCCACACACCCCCACCCCACCCCCCCAAATTGCTGCATCAGTTTGTTTGACCTGTTTGATTCAGTAAAACAGCTTCAACTGTGTTGCATCTTTTCTTTTCAGTCTCTAAACAATCAGTAGTGTTTGGTCACTTGATCTCATATTTTCATAAATATCAGAATACTGAATCATCCTTGCTTTGTTTCTTAACATACTAGTACCCAGATGAAATTGATATCGTATGTTTTATTTATGTTCATCTATATGAACCCCTTTAATTTTATTTATAATCCAGCCAATTATGAAGTCCACACGGAAGGCTTCTGAGTCCCAACAGACTTTGAAATCCAAATACACATCCAGTCCAAACAAATTGGTCTCTGTGACTGCAAGCTCATCCAAAACTGAAAAAGAAGTTGCATTTTTCCCTCCTGAAAATGCTAAGCATGAAACCACTCAGGGAGAGCTTCCATCTGATGGCAACTGCAGCCAAAGTGCTTCAAATATAATTTCCAGGAGAAACTCAAGCAGGAGGAGATCGTACACATCTCTATTGATGACTGGATCTAAGGTTGGGGCTCACTGCATTCTAATAAATAAGGCCTTTATTCCTTCTTTGTGAATTTTAATTACACATCACCCTATTTCAGTTACTAGAGGAACGTGTTGAAGCTATGAAGCAGGTAGAGCTGCCAAGTATTGATGATGATTGCAATCAACTGGAAGTCTCTGATTATGTTGATGAGATCTATCAGTATTATTGGGTTTCTGAGGTAACATTTGTTGTTCACTCTCTAATAACACCGTTTTCATCTTAGTCTGGTAAGGATGTAGGCTTCCAAATTTTCCTCATACTTTTGGAGTGTTCTAATGTTCTACATGTCTGCTACTAGTGATAAATTTATCTCCCGCATGCTAAATTGGATAAGAGTCATGCTTTCCTTCAGTATCATTATTCTGACATCTTGTGAAGTTGTATTTAATGTTACTTCCTTTTACATGCATGATTCTCTTATGGGTTTCAAGTCCATATTTTGTGCAGTTCTAATTCTGACTTGTTGCCTGTGCTAAATTGGCTTTTGACTTCAGGCACAGAATCCACCTCTGGCAAATTTCATGTTGATTCAGGCAGACATTACTCCTCATATGCGGGGCATATTGGTCAACTGGCTAATTGAAGTATCTATTTTACCCTTTTATGTTTTATTTTCTCTCTCTCTCTCTCTCTCTCCCTCCCCCTCTTCTGTTTGGTTCGTTTCTGCACTTCCCTGTGTTTAATAGCTCGCTATCACCTTGCTTTTGCTGTGCTAATTTGTTAGTCAATCTGGGAACAGGTACACTTTAAATTTGATCTGATGCCAGAAACACTTTATCTCATGGTTACATTGTTAGACCAATATCTTTCTCAAGTCGCAGTTAAGAAGAATGAAATGCAGTTAGTTGGTCTTACTGCACTACTGCTGGCATCAAAATACGAGGACTTTTGGCATCCTAGGGTAGATACCAATTCCTCAACTTGCGTGCAGTTTTCTTAATATCTCAGCTCCTTACCAGGATATCCAGGATATGTTTTGATTTGCTTTCTTATGCTCTACCAAAAAATACAGGTCAAAGAATTAATTAGCATCTCAGCTGAGTCATACACAAGAGACCAGGTGCTTGGAATGGTACGTATTTGTATATTTATCAGATTATTGGGGTAAATCGGATTTTTCAGAAGAATTTAATCTCCACATTAGACTATTTAATAGTGCTGCCTCCACTTATAGATACTGTTGGGTTATCTTTTCCCTTCCACCAAACCTAATGGTAAACACTGGCTTTGCTTTTCAGGAGAAGCTCTTTCTTAAAAAGTTGAAGTTCCGTCTTAATGCACCTACTCCATATGTCTTCATGTTAAGATTTCTCAAGGCTGCTCAGTCAGAAACAACGGTATTCAGTAGTTTCCAAGGCTGACAAATGGAAAATTTGATTAATGATTAACTCCATAATTATAAGTGTGTGTGCTTATTGTATATGAAAGAAAATAACGTCAACGAAGAAAGAGATTGAAATACCTTGGACCATTACTGGATATTAGTTTTAGATATGGATTGGATAACAATACAGTCATACCTTAGTCCAAACTTAATTGAACTTTAAATTTGCTAACAGTCTGTTACTTTGTGGACATTGCTGCAGCTCGAGCACTTGGCATTCTACCTCATTGAGTTGTGTTTAGTTGAACATGAAGCTTTAGTGTTCAAGCCCTCATTGCTCTGTGCAGCAGCCATCTATCTTGCAAGGTGCACCCTGCAGATTACTCCAGCTTGGACTCCACTGCTCTGCAAACATGCTCGCTATGAAGTGTCCCAAATCAGGCATTGATTTTTTAAATATATAAATTCATTCCCTTATGTATTGATTGATTCATAATGAATTTTTAACAATCGATGTTTGGTCGATGCAGAGAATGTGCAGAGATGATCTTAAGATTTCAAAAAGCTGCAAGAGTAGGAAATTTGAAGGTCACGTATGAGAAGTACATGAGGCCTGATCTCAATGGTGTTGCAGCAATAAAACCCTTGGAGAGGCTTCCCCTCTGATTCATCTCATGTAGATATTTGTTGTTATTTTCCTGTGTATTCCGACGATGTTGAACAGCTAAAAGCATTGAGACCCTCCCTCAGCTAAAAAATACAATATATATGATTGTAGAGTGTGAATGTTTTCTACATGTATTTACAACATCTATTTTACAACTTAGCAACAATAGAAGAATGAAAACTGTAGGCCAGCCATGCTGCAAAGTAACAGAGTAAGTAAATGAACAAAGAAATTTATTAAATGAAACAAGATTTTCGTATATATTGATATACCGACCTGTATAAGCTCAAAAAATGTGCCCTAGATTGAACTCTCCAGGATCAACCTATGTATATACAACCTTGTTCTTCAACAAAAACCAATATCTACTATCTACCAATATATAATAAAATGTAAGGCACTAATACATATACGTTACAAATTCTACTGTATAAATTCATCTATAAAGTAGCTCTTCAGCTAACCAAACCATCTTGTGGAAGCAAGTAAGTTTCTCTATCCAAAGTCCCCCTCACTGCTTGATAAAACTCCACCCATGAAGATGAGTACACATCTGCAGGACCCCATAAAAATGTCAGGTTGGGACTCGCCGGGCATGCGGCCACTAAATCCAACACTGATGCAGCTGGTTTGAGCTTCTGTGGGAAATTGAATGCCAAATTATCGACTTTGTGTTCATAAATTTTGCCTTTCCGATCCAATTTATATCGCGAGGTGCCCTGAAACTGGCCCTTTGCTTCCCATGGAACCCGAGGGACGCCCTTCATGTTCCACCTAATCAATATCACATTCTCTGAAGGCTGCCAAATCCTATACACCTCTAGTGAAATCTCACGGAACAGAATCTTGCCATGAAATCTCAATGCCCAGAAGATCAATTTGTAATTTTCAATGCCAGTGAATGTGTTCAAAGGATCCATAAATGTTATATCATCCCTGAACAATCATCAAATTCCACAAAAGAATCCTATCAAATATAGTTCTGTAACTGTCAATTAAGTGTTAAACGATTACATCCCTGAAACTCATTAAACTTCAAAGAAGAATTCAATCAATTTGTAAACTTTCTAATCGGTTAAACGTTTTAAATGGGTATAACTCTGATTACGATATGTCATTCATAACAATATCAAATTCGTTAATGAAATTATAAATTTCTCAGAAACCAAACACTTAATCAAAGAAAATCCAAGATACCCAAATGAGAAAATTACCTATAAATGTCATAATTCAGGTCTTCGGCGAAGACTAAAGGGAGGTCTTCACGAAGTGTGCGTACAGCCAAGCCAAGATTGACATAAAAGTCGTCTCTTTGCTGCTTATCCTGCGCAACCATGGAGGTGTTAAGCTGCGCACCCTCCAACAGAGTGGGTGTCTGGACACTGGCGAGAGGAGAAAGATGAGAGAAACCATAGTGGGGTTTTGTCTGAGAGAGTGTGTGGTGAATGGGTTTTTCTTTTAATTTGGTTTGGAGGAGTGGGGAGGGAGAGAAATTTGGTAGAAGAAAAGCCATTGCCTTCTTTGTTGTTCTTCAATTTAGCTCCTCAGTTCAGCTTTCCATACGGACAAGTTTAGAGAGAGAGAGAGAGGTGATTTTTGAGCTTGTGTTTTTTTTGTGTTGGATGTTGGTTGGAACAGCATGAGCATTTGATTTTGGCTTTGATATATGAGTGGTTTTGAACATGGCCATGAATATGTCTTTTGTTCTGACTGGGAAGTGCTTGAAACTTGGACCAAGTGAGGAAAAAATTTGTGGCTCTTGCACTTTTCCCTCCTCAACTTTGGGGTATTTCTTTGACATCACCACATGCTAAAATCTTAATGCATTCGAGCCCCTTTGTTCTCATACAAGTTTATTCATGTGACCAAAACAAAACACATCATTCACATCTAAATAATTGAGGTTTTATTGTGAATAATCCAATATTCACATGCCACTATGGCATGCCATTAAAACCTTTTGAGTTAGAAGTAGGTTGTGAGAACTCCATTAATATAATAATAACATATTAGAATTAGGCTTTTCTGTAAGTAGCATATTAAGAAGCACAAAATTGTGCAAATTAGCTAGGAATAAGTGAGAAAGGAGGATTTTTTCAGATTGTTAAAATGTGTAGCTTCCACAATGAGATTGTTGTTCTCATGACTTTTCAATTCAAACCCTTATAGTGTGTAGTCTTAGCTAAATGCCTAAAAGAGAATTCGAAAGGAAATTTGCTTGCTTAGTACACCTTTTAGTAGTAAACAAAAAGAGATTCAAAATGTTCAAAGTTCTCCCAATATCTTCACACATTTTTTTGTTATTAGATACTTTAGAGCCATTTGGTCTAATAAATTGAAAAATCAATTCCTTTTTATTTGCCGGGAGTAAAGGAATGTGAAATTTCCTTCGACAAAGAATTGATTTTTTTTATACTTATCAAACGTGAAAATAGAATGGGTACTTTTAAGTATAGGATATTCAAAAAGATAATGAAAAATTATACCAGGACACGAGCAACTAAACGGATGCCTATCAAGTGGGCTCATGCCTAATTGTATGTCTTGGTTTGATAGGAATGTACATGGGAAGGGCAAGAACCATTAGGATAAGGCTGCTTTTTCTAAGAATGACAAAAGAAGGCAAAAGGATATTCGGTTAAGTCATTCCCAAGAATCTTCACATTGGAAAAGCACATTTCATTTAGGATATGCTCATTTACTATCTTCCAATGCAATTCACTTTCAAATTTGGCACCTAAAACTTTCTTCCCCGTTAAGATTAGCAGTGTATATCCGGGTGTTAGAATTTTTGTACAAACTTTACAAACCATTGATATTCTGATCAAAAGATACTCGTGATGATACATTCACAACCCAGAAAATGGACAGCACTTATTGATGAATGAGATGCAAAAAATATTGAACACCTGTTGCAAATAAGTAGTACAATTCATCATATCCATTCCCTCCAAGTCCACCATCATACCCCTTCTTCGAAGCCTGAAAAATAAAATAATCAAACCATCAATAAACATTTGAAGAAATAAGTAATTTTAATTCTAAAATAAAGCAAAATAGTTACAAACCTCATCACTTGAATATCAAGGTGTGTTCCTTGCTGATCATGAAAATAGTTTTTATGCTTTTGGGGTCTAATTGAGGAACTTGTGCCGCACTATTCACATTAAGCCTTAGTTGGTGTGTGCTTGAGCAATCTGAAGTCTATTGAAGTAACCAACTGATCCTCTACTTTCCTACCTAGTATTCAAGAGAGAAAAACAATAAATCCTACCACTTATTAGGGATGAAAATAATTTCATATGAAATCTCTTAAAATTATGTATGGAAAAGAATTAATTGGAAAATGAAAATCTGATTCTAATTTGTAACATAACTAGAATCTTTGTACAAAGCATGCAATAATCCATTTAAATTACCACCACATACATATATATATATATATATGATGAGTGACTCAAAAGTATAATTGAGGTTATCATTTGCCAAAAGTTTCACAGGAGCAAAAACCAACTGTCAACATAATAAGCCACAAGTATATATAAGAACAGAGACCACTGGGCATGAATAGAAAAGTAGAAAGTTCTGCATAATCTGATAATTTACAAGTTAATAAAAGCCAATAGCCTGTAGGCTCTGTCTGTTGTTTCTTACACAGTGCCTCTTGTATTTTTGGCAATTTTCTCAAAATACATTCAACTACAAAGTACTTCATCCTCTAAATTAGTAGAGGGGAAAACATAAATTACGTAGAAATTAAAACATAAGTGAAAATTAATAGTACTTCCACTAAACATTGATGTGTACTAGCTAGCTAGCAATTGCGTACCTCACCATGGATTTGGAACAAACCAAAAGAATGCTGACGCCAAGTACCACAGCATTTGGGATTTATTGTATTTATAGTATGATTTGACCGCTTCATTTTCCAAGTAATTTACTACTCCAATATCATGGACACCATGCCCATAACAATCATGCACATCCATACAATCTGTATCTGCCAAGTAAATTGTGTTTTCTTTGAATTCTGGACAATCTTTGGTGGATACTGACAATGCTAAGCCCCAGTTCTTTTCACTCAAACATAAAGCCTGATCACGCAAAGATTTCACCTTCTCCCACTTTCTGGCTGTGAAATTTAGCTTATAGATATAGAAGTGCATTGGAAAGGAGACATTACAATAATACCCATCATCATCATCATCCTCAGGCCTAGCAATTTCCACCTGCTCCTCCAGTTGCTCCACTAACAAAAGCTCACCCAGTGATTCGACCAAAGTAGACCTAAATTTTGCACGCACATTTAGATCAACCACCTCCATCGAAGGTTGAAAGTCCATGATTTTCATGGGAGAGGATTCCCCAAAGTCCCAAACTTCAATTGAGTTGTCCTCTGACCATGAGAACAAATGGCCATTGTAGAATATAATATCATTAGGGCGTTCATGCTCACAGCCTAAGTCAGTCATGTCATCTTATAATTGTCTCCATGCTTATAGAATGCTAGTCTTGATGTTGCAGAATCGTAAATTACGACAACAACAAACTAGTTGTTGCGAGACGGGTCAGAAGAAACGACAGCTTTATTAATGTAACGCTGCGGGTATATATAACCAGATTTAGTAGGAGGAAGAGTGGACATCAATGGGAGTTGAATTATAGCTCCAGAAAAAGGGTTAAAAAGAATTGGTGTTTCTTGGTTCCTCTCCCAAAGCACCAGCCACCCATGTGACGAACCCGCACATGCAGCTTTGTCAAAGCCTTCAAATATGTTCTTCATTTTGTAAAACTTTTTCACTGCAAGGTTAAGGAAGCAGCGAGTATCTTTCTCTGGAAGGCTAAAGAAGTCTTTCTGTGCAGGGCTAAAGACGCAGCGAGTATCTTCTTGTTTTTGAGCACTAGGGACCACGAGCCATGGTTGAGGTAAAGGTGTGTAATATGGGAAGAGGTATAAGAGTTTGCAACATAATTCCAACGAGAACAAACTGCTTTAAAGCGCATGATTTCAATTGAACCAAGGTTTTTCAATATCAACTCTAAAGTTCAGTTTCGAGCTCTGACCACTGTGGTGTCGTAGTACTACTTGTGTTGCTTGAAATTCTCCTTCTCTTGGTGGTACCACTGTGGAGTGCTTCCTCGGCCATTCGTATTTTGGACTCTCGGACTGTATATGCACAACGCTAATTGCAATATTATCTGAGACTTACAAGTTACATATAATATATATACGTAGTGCAGGTAAAATCCTTTTGAAATAAGAGAGGGCCTCTTTTTTGGCAGCTAGTTTTCCTAATGGAATTTGGCTTTCTGTTGATTATCAAGTAAATCCAATAAAAATTTGGATTCCACTAACTTCTAATAATTTTAAATGATTATTTTTTGTGTATCAAGTTTAAGTTTTTGTGTCTTGTTAACCTCATGCTGTATTTAATTGACCTCATGCTGTTGCTCTACTTTTCTTATTGCCATCACGTATACCCATTTGGAATATAAATGGGGATAGTTAGAACCATTAGGATATGCCAAGAAGGCCCAGTATTCGCTATTAAGTCATGCCTAAGAATCTAAACATTGAAAAAAACCAAATTCCCATATGCCCGTTTACCATCTTCCAATTCACTTTCTAATTTGGGACGTCCCTTTTAGAATTTGCGTACAAACTTTACAAGGTATTGATATTCTGAGAAACCCATGAAGCATTCACAACCCAGAAAAAAAGACAGCACTTACAGATGATTTAGATACAAACTAATAGAGAACATAGTTACAGAAGGCGAACGAATTTAAAGTACAATTAATCAAATCCACTCCCTCCATTCCACCATCATAAAGAATACTTTGACAACAATTGCTCCTCACCAATTGTCAAATACATCTGAAGAATTCACTTTGCATTTTATGTACCACCTCATGCTTTAACTTTGATTATCCCAAACATCAAGATTCAAGAAGATTTTGATTTCAGCTTATCACCAAATTTGAATGATCTCAATTAGATTTAGAGCACCAGCTTATCAAGCAATTAAATTATCACAAAACTATAATGTCACGAGTAGCAATCTAACATGTTTAACATACTGGCTATGAAATAGTTTGAACAATACATCGAAATGTGGAAACTTCTGAATGCATAATCCTTATCAAAAAGGAAAATGACAGAATCTCAGCTCCGACAATCATTATTGGCAACGTACAGCACTGGAAACCCTATAGCAACAAGGGCATCAGAGACTCTAAATTGTTGCCTTTTAGACCAGATCCAACAAACCATTATACTAAAGTCTGAAAAAGTATCAACCTAACAAAACCGACAAATTTATCTTCAGACTTCAAAGATCTACACAAGTCTAAATTATTACTTTCCAACACAATAATATTATGATAAAAGAGAACCTTGGTAGTATAAATGTGCTCACATTTTACCTGATGAATCTCAACAGAGAATCCAACTTTAAATTCAATGACATGGTAGACGTGTTATCTACACAAAATAGAAAAGCCCAGATTTTAAACACTCTAAAGAATAACTCAATCTGATAAGAATCTGTACCTCCAATGACAACGGCCTATGATATATCTGTATTTAAATTAACTGAGAGTTGGAAGTAAGAATTATAAATTTAAATGTAGGAACATCTAAATACATAAACCTCAAGAAGAAAAAGGTAAATGCCAGAATCTCAACTCCTAAGAATCATTATCTGCAATGTACAGCACTGAAATACTATAGTAATAAGAGCATCAGAGACTAATTTGTTGCCTTCCACACCAAATCAAACAAACCCATTACTATTACAAATATTAATTCAACTAAATTCTGAAAATTCTTAACAATTCTTAGTAATTTTTTTCCCTTTCATTTGTTTTTATTTTTATTTTTTTTGGGCAGAAGGGCTGGAATTGTAACTCTCAAGTAAAAGAGGTGCCAGAGCGTCTCTAAATAATACAACATTCGTCTAGACAGATGAAGATTAAAGTAAATGCTTTAACATTTTCATATGAAAATATTGACCAAACAGTACAAAGAATTTTGAAGCAAGAAAAGAAACCGGCTCCCAATCATCAAGTGAAATTACTCTTTTGTATAATGTTTCTATTGTGGTCGGGACGTTGTCAATTTCTCAATTCCCGTTGATAATTTTTAAGATGATTTGTTAATATTAATATTTTTGCACATACTTTGGATTTTCAGTGAACTAGTTATTGTTATTTTGTCTAATGTTAGACTATTATATATATAGGTTGCTAGTTTTGTTTGCACATCTCACAACATAGACCAGATCCAACAAACCATTATACTAAAGTCTATATCTATAGGTTGCTAGTTTTGTTTGCACATCTCACAACCTATAAATATAACCACCTAATATAACACATAATAACAATAACTAATTCTATTGGAAATCTAAAATTGTGTAAAAACATACATTAACAGCATGCATCCTATAAACTACATAAGAAAATTATAACACTTCTAATAACCCAAACCAAAACAAGAACATCATACAAAAAGAAATTTTGTCGTAATTACTCACATAATGACTAAGAACAGGTTTTTTTTCCTGCTTTAAAAACCTTTGCACAGCTTGCTCACATTTCCAAATAAAAACAGTAAAACATTCCCATTAATCTCATATCCAGACAAATATGGCATTATTAAGAGAGGCTCTGCCATGGTCCCTGAGTACGCTGCTTATTAATTTACATCCTGCTGTGGCTTACCACTTCACTACAAAATTTCAACAAAGAGAAAAATTCTTCACAAGCACAGATTGGAAAAACCTCCGAAAACAAAGTTTAACAGACACTCATCTCACAATTTTATATAAATAACAGCCTAACAAATTGAAATCCACAGAGTATGCCAAAAAATTACAACTATAACTAGTTCTAGTGGAAATCCACATTATGCCAAAAAATTACAGCCTCAGCAGCAGCAATAACTAGTCCTAATAAAAAACAAAAGACCTATTTCTCATGTTTCTCCAGAATACAAGTAATTCCTAATTCATATTCCTCATTCAAACATTACTGATCTCAATTAGATTTAGAGCACCAACTTATCAAGCAACTAATAATCACAAAACTATTAATGTCACAAGTAGCAATCTAACATGTTTAACATAATGGATAAGACATAACAATGAAATAGTTTGAAAAATACATCAAAATATGGAAACTTCTGAATTCATAATCCTTATCAAAAAGAAAAATGATAGAATCTCAACTCCCAAGAATCATTATCGGCAACGTACAGCACTGGAAACCCTATAGCAACAAGGGCATCAGAGACTCTAAATTGTTGCCTTTCACACCATATCCAAAAAACACTTGCACTAGAATCTGAAAGAAGTATCAACCTAAAAAACCCACAACTTTATCTTTAAGAATTCAAAGATCTACAAAAGTCCAAAAAGTGTGCACATGCTCAACTTTTTAAGCATTACAACCATATTAGGTGGTTAACACATGTCCCTCGAATGACACATGTCAACCACATAATGGTGATGCTCACTAGTGGTGAGCAAAATTTTTTACGCGTATAAAAGCAGTTTCCAACCCAATAATGTACTGATAAAAGAAAACCTTGGTAGGACAAAGATGCTAACATTACCATGTAGGCTGATGAATCTCAACATACAAACCAACTTTAAATTCAATGACAAGCTAGAAGTGTCATCTACACAATATAGAAAGAGCCAGACTCTAAACACTCTAAAAATAACTCAATCTGTTAAGAATCTGTACTTCTGATGACAACGGCCTATGATATATCTGTATTTAATATTATCACAACAATTAACTGAGAGTTGGGAGTAAGAATTATAAATTTAAACGTAGGAACATCTGAATGAATAAACCTCAGGAAGAAAAAGGCAAATGCCAGAATCTCAGCTCCTAAGAATCATTTATCGGCAACGTACAGCACTGAAAACACTATAATAATAAGAGCATCACAGGCTCTAATTTGTTGCCTTTCACACCGAATCCAACAAACCCATTACTATTACAAATGCTAATTCAACTAAAGTTTGAAAATTTATCAACCTACATGAAAACTAACATTTCCTCCAAAGATAAAGACAAGCAACTCTTTAACGAAGCTTTCAAAACCTATGATGTATTCATTATATACTACTGAACACTAATAAAATAACCCGATATGTTGTTTTCATAACTAGTTATACTAATGATGATGGCCTATGGTGCATCCATATATCATAGCAATAAATTGAGAGTTGGAAATTGGGATTATAAGTTTGCATGTAGGAACATCTGAATGCATAAACCTTAAGAAGAAAAAGGCAAATGCCAGAATCTCAGCTCCCAAGAATCACTATTGGCAACGTACAGCACTGATGAAGCTATAGAAATAAGCGAATCAGAGACTCTAATTTGTTGCCTTTCATACCAAATCTAACAAACCCAACACAATAACAATGATTGTTAATAAAGCTAAGCTCTTTAACAAACCACCCACTAACAAAAAAGACACTAACTTGCGTAAATCAATTTAAGCTTTTCTTCAAAGACTAAAAGAAGGCTCAGAAAGTTATGATTTGTTGGCATCAACAAGCTCAAAAAGGAGCTTTCAAAGTTTGATGGTATACTAAGTCGTCACTGCCTCCCCAGAAATAATTTCAACATAAACTATGATATCAATAATTGAAAACAAAACAGAGAAATCGAATAAATAACTAGCAAGAGGCCTCAGAAGCTATAATGATAGATACATCAAAGATAAACTCAGATGGTACGGACAATATCAAAACATCACCGGCCATAATCATCAAAACAATAAAATAACAGTAGGAGTAGCAGGCATGCAGGGGGTGAAGGAAGAAGAAGGGGAGGGACTTATTTCAGCTGAGAAAATTTGTTTTGGGTTGAGATGAGTTGAGGTCTTAAGGTGTTTAAATAGTAGGAAAAAAGAGACAATCAAAACCCTAGTGGTGTCAAATTGCCATGATGTGGAATGGGCTCTCCCATTCATAATTGGGTTAGAGAACTTATAGCCCATTTGAAAAAACAGAGGCCCAATACAACCTTTTTCACATGGCAGTGTTGTGAGTTGTTGCTTTGTCTACATACTATAGTAGGAAATTAGTTGCTTAACAAACAATGAAGAGTACTCTCTCTGTGTTTAGCCTTGTGTTGAGACATTTGAGGTATGATAAGGAAGGTTTAGGAATTTACAAGAAAAAATATGAAGAAACAAAATAAGAATTGACAATTAATAGTAGATCAATTATATATGATAGGGGTTAGAGCCGGAATATATATATTCGGCACAACATGACAGTTACACAATAATAGAAAATATGGAATGGTTAAAACCGGATATTGTTATTACTATCATCCTTAATTTGTCTACGTGTTATTAGAATTATATAAAGTAGTAACTAGTAAGGGTATAACTTTTTAATAAAGTGACAAAGAAAGCTATCTATATACAAACAATTGATTCAGTGTTGAACTTGAAGATTAGCTCGTGTTAGGTATTTAAAGCATGGTGACATAACAATAAGAAAGTGTACTGTGGTTAGTCATGACACATTTTCTAGCACTCGAGAAAATTGAGGAACTAAAACCATAAGAAATGTAATACCATATAAACATTTGGCAGTACAAGCAGAGAGAGTGCAAGATGAAAACAAAATCAGCAGCTTATTTAAAAACTTTGGTGCTGTGGAAAGCTGAGCTCTGCTCTCAGCTACTACCATCTTCACTATCATCATCATCATACGTTGCTCTTGTGTTCTGGTCTGTGAGTATACTCGTAATCTGAGTGCACAAAAGCCCGTTCGACTTCAGGGAGTTGCTCGAGCTTCTCTTGGAGTGTCTCACCGATGTTATGTGATTTGTTCAGACGCATGTCTTCTGGCAAGACAATGTCAACCTCCACAAAGTAATGAGCACCAAATGTGTACGCCCTCACTGTGTCAATGTGCTTGATCTCTTCATGGTGGTTCCATATCAAATATGTTAACTTAGCTAAGAACTCAGGTGGGGCTGTTCTTCCAATTAGCGAATGTACATTCTCCAACACTGTCTTTGCCCATGTATTGATTGTATACAGTGCTATCTGCATTATGTGTTCAAGAATGAAATTAACATTAATCAATAAACATAGAATAACTCCTCAATGAAGTGCTTCTTTGAGCAAGTCCAGAGAAGTGCTTCTCCAAAGCGAGTGCAGAAGATTGTGTTAATTGTATGCAAATGAAAAAAAGAACATTTTAAAACCCAGTATACAACAACAAATATTTTGGGAGAGGAAGCGAAACTAGTTATGATGATGAAAGAACTTACCACAATAGCACCAGTAGGATCAATCCACCAGTAAAACCGGACAGCTAGAACCGCTGCTGCTAAACCAACTGAATTAGTAATGACATCAAAAAAATGGTCTTGTGCATAGGTCCGTACAATCTCATTTTTAAATCGACGACAATAGACCATGAGCACAAACTTCACTACTGTGACTGAGACCATGATGCCAATCATCCACTTCTCCTGCCGGTCATTCATTTTCGGCCGTGACTGCAACCAAAAAAGATACAAAGGAACATATGGTTAGGTTCTTCAAGTGTCCAAAGATATTCTCTACGCTATTAACTAACATACAGTAGTGAAATGTGAGTGTACATCATTAAAAGTATCTACATAAAATAGCAATAGACTCAAGATTGAAGTTTGAAATATTATATTCTTCCTTTCCTTTTCCAGGAACTGAAAATCTATTGTCATGCTAAAACAGAAATCTATAGTATCTGACAAATTGGAACCTCTTACAATTCAGTTAAAAGGGAACATAGCAGCACAAGCTTTATCAAAACCAATAAAAACCTGACCAGATTCCTTCCTAGTCCAAATTTCAGGTTGAAGTGGGAAAAAAAAAAACAAGGGTCACCTGCCTCTGAGACTAGTTCCCTAGCAGACTCAAGCAATATCTGCAGTCCAAGAGTTGCCATAACAGATGCAAAGACAATGATACCCTGCATGATAAAGCATAATTATTACAGATACAAAAAACAGAAACAATAAGGACACAACTTTGATTATTGCCAGCCAAATGTAGACATCCCACCAAATCCTGGTTGCTTTTAAGTTTTTAACTTACATTTCAAAACTTAAGGTGTCATTACTCTATTTAGAGTACACTAAACTGTCTTCCTTTTGTTATATCCAGGAACCAAACTCATATATTTTATGTTTTTTACCCCTAAATTTGTGTTGATAGACAGTACTAAATGCCAGGAGCCCTTCCCATCCAATACTATTTACCTATTTCCTCATGCAGGTTTAAATCCGTGGTTTCATTGACTAGTGTTTCCCATTTCAATCTGGTGAAGTTCCAATATTGGCCATCCAAAATCAAGAAGACAATATAAGTATCCAATTCATCCAACTGTACGTGTGGGAATAAAATACCAACTATATTCAGAATTGTCATAGGTTAGCAAGTTTGATGCCTTACCACTGGTTGCATACGTTTCTTCCCAATAGGATAGTGATACTGGTTTGGAGTTTTCATGGCATTGGCAGTGAACCACAAAATAAAGCCTGACAAGAGATCCAAAAGGGAGTCCAAGGTAGAGGCAATAACAGCCAATGATCTGCTCATAATTGAAGCATAAACTTTTGCTACAAAAAGCACCAAATTGGCTATGTTCGATACATGAACTGCCATCCTCTCACTCTTTGCTAGCTGCTTCATTTCATCCTGAGAAGAAATGTATTCAAAATTAGACACTCCAGGAATTTGCATGCTACAAGAAACAATGACTGCCACCGCGCAGACTTCTTTTCCAAAATAATAAATCAATGAAGTATCAGAAAAAAGTTAGATGAGCTTGAAACCAGTGCACAACCTTCCAAAATTTTAACTAAAATGCATTTAAATTTGCCAAACTTAACATAAAGAAATAGGAAAACCAATATGATATCCAAAACGTAATCAAAAGAGAGGCAATATAATACAAATTGAACCAACCTCAGTAAGACCTCCTGGCAAACAACCCTCTTCAGTCATGATCTCCATCTCACTGAACCCTTCAAGAAGCCTTTCTTGTTGCTTGTAATATTCTTCAACCTTGTATTGCTTCCCTAAGGTCCAAAGCCCAAGAAAGTTAAATTCAAGGAGTCTATGAAATTATGGAAGTTTCCTGACTTATCATATATTGATGAAACCCTTAATATTACAAGTGAATTAAACATCAGGCACATAAAATTTAAGAAACCAAGTATAAATTATCTCAAACTTGTCAAATTAATAACAAAATGTCGGCCAAAATTTATATCATTTTGTTCTAAATAGCAAAAAGCGTGGCTTTTGAGGCCAAATTGTAGATAAGGCCCCTCTCAAACACAAAATAAACTATTTCAGGCATAGATTGTTGAACAGAATATATGGAGGAATAAAATTAACTTCTACCACATATAACTTCAAACTAGAAATGCACAAGCACAATATAACACAAACTAAAGCCACTTGTGCAGACAAACACTCACCTTAACATTTATAAATGAATCACCCTATGATTCATTCATATAACTTTAAAAGGTTAAACCATGGTTTCCAAGTTTCACCAACAAGCCCTGTTACCATAAAATTCAAAACCAACTCTTCCAAAAAATTTTAACTTTCAACCACCACCCAAAATTCCTTTTCCTCACTAACATTTTTGGAAAAAAGCAAAAGTAGTCAAAGTCCAAAACAGAGAATTGCGCTGATAACTCTAAAAAAAAGCTTCATAAATATCATCAAGAACAGAGAGATGGGGTTACAACATTAATGCATGGCAATACAAACACAAATTCCAAATACGAATAACAATGATGATGATGACAATTATGAGAAGGGCCTACCGGGAGAGCAAAAGCGACGGAGACCGAAAGTACGGCATTGATTGGCATGGTCAGTACGAGAAGGGCTTTTCTGGGGTAACCGGAACTCCTCCAGGTCGAGTCTCCAGGAAGCTTTTCCAGGAGGCTGTACAGCGTCGTCTTGGGACACCAGAAGCGGTTCCCTTCGGCAGTCACTAATACCAGAAGAAGAAGAAGAAGTGTGCGAGTTAGTACTCATCTCCATGGCAATTTTCCAAGAAGCCAAACCGCTTCACTATCGCTTAATTTCTTGAATGTATATGAGAGTGCGTTAAATCCTGAACTCATTCATTCATTCAAAGTGTACGAAACTATGAATATACATATATATATATATATGTGTGTGTTATCTGTTTTTCAGGAGGACTCAAAAGTGCCTTTCTTTGTAACCACCTCGCCTTAATACGTGGAGCCAACTATCAGACTCCTTTATCATTTCATAGACGTACTACGACAAAAATATTCTAAATGGGGTAACAGTGACACGTATCAAACAAATTTTAAAAAAGCGCGTCATTATTTCGTAGCCCCCTAACTATTTTTGAGTTCTCTAATTACTTCCAAAGCTCTGAATAAACGTAAACGATGACATACGTAATACTCCACTCTCTTAACTTATTACTATATTAGTTAAAGCATTGTTAAGAACTCAAATAAAAGAGTAGATTCCTTTCTCAGTAGCACAATTGCTCGGTGAGATTTCAAATACTAAGCGCGCGACATCTGCATTGGATTTTACAATAATAATCGAACATATAATATAACCTATGGTTTCATGGATGGCATATGCTCTGTCTTTGGGAATGATCGATTTGGTCAAGCAATGAAATGGCCGTCTGCAGTCGCGGTAGTGCGTGATTAATTAATTTATTAAACTTGGATTTTTTGAGTGCTTTACGAAATGACACATATATATATTGGATACGTATCGTATCATCTTTCTTTGTTGCTGCTTTACCAGTCACACTGGCCTTTGGACTGCAATGTAGTGCTGGAGTTGATATCTAGAAAACTATATATTAATATATACTAATTAACCAGAAGATTCATATTTGGCCATGCAAATCCACAATGGGTTGCCTAGTTCAAATCATTCATATCGGAACAATCCAAGACTAAGAGGATTAATACTATCGGATCAGAAAAGTAAAATAAAAGTTGAAGAGGATTAGTGGATGATGGGAAGAAGACATACTAATTAAGGCTATTAAACAATGAAGTATCTTCTTCCACTATGGAAAAAATCAAGGACTTAAATAATGCATGGTTGGAAAATGTTTCTCATTTACAGAGCTGGGTGGCCAAAGTTGGCCAATCCAATGATGAAGATTCAATTATAGAGAAACATTTTGCAGATAAATATATCATATATGTCAGTGTCACACTTTTGAATTTGGATGTCGCATGCATTGCCTAGTCATCCACTCGAATACTCGATCGAATTCGAAGGACAGAGACGTACTGTTGCTTAAGTTAGTGAATTTTGTTTTTTTCGTCAATTATATGGCACAAAATCCTATGTGGCAAAATAAAATACTACACATCATTTTTTTATTATTTTTGTAATTATACATATCACCATTTATTTTAAATAAAATTAATATTATATTTAGTGAAAGACCATCTTATTCAAACCAAATTAAATATATGATCCTAATTAATTTCAAAATACATTTGCATACAATGAGATGAATATTCTATTAAATAAATTTTCTAAATATAATCAGTCACAAGCTGTTGATCGATGAGTCTCACATTATAGGCCTTACTCCAATTAAATGTCTACAAGCGTTCAATATTAGCGAACAAAGCGAATGTCTAGTGATTTCAAAATTTTTTTTAAGTTCAAATCTTGTTTCATTCTTGTTAGATTTAAATGAGGAATTTAATTTCTTAAGTTAGATTAAAAAAAACCTCGTGGGTACGACAATCCTTTTTCATGTATTATATTACATTTATCCTATATACTTGTAGGATATTGAACAGAATCTAAATCATAAACTAAATAATTGGATTGAATAAAAAAACCTCGTGGGTACGACAATCCTTTTTCAAGTATTATATTACATTTATCCTGTATACTTGGAGGATATTGAACAGAATCTAAATCCTAAACTAAATAATTGGATTGAGTGTTTTTTTTTCTCTAAAATTGGAGATTTTTTTTTATAAAGAAAATGAACGTTTAGAAGTTTATAATTTTGTTATGAAGTCATTTTAAAATTCTTTTCCTTTTGTGATTTGATTATATTTTATAGAATTTTAAATGAGGATATATTAGTTTTTTAAAATGTTATGTGGAAAATATATTATTAGATATATTAAGTAATTTAATTGACATAAAAATTCCATGTCATTATGGCATGTGTCATACTATGGCACTCTCGCATTGTCCTATACAATTACTATAAAAACCTAATTATTTTCTCTCTAAACATAAAAGCCTGATTATTGATATATTTAGTAGTATTTATTTCCACTTTATTGAAATAGCTAGGTTTTACGAAAATGAAAATGAGAAATGAAATTTATATTTAAAAGATCTTAAAAAGCGTCTGCTAGAATATTTCAAAACAGTTTCCTAAAACCAAAAGTAGTCAAAATGGTGGCACTAATAGAATTAAAATATATACACTTAACATGCATAAATATGTGAAAAACTTATTCAAAACAAATTTTGATTGTAACAAAGTCAATTCAAATTACGGACTATATATATACCTTTGAAATCTTATAAATAAAAGTTTTTTGTTGTTAGTGATCTTTTTTAAATATATATTTGTATGGAAGTGTTGTAAATTATCTAAAATTGTATGAGAAAAAAAAAAAAATCTAAATTGCATAAAATTATTCTTTATAGAAAAAGGAATAAACACGTGGATGAGGAAAGACTATTTTTATATGAAATTAATAATGGACCACGGGTCCACGAGGCCTTTAATTAAAACTAATGAAACCTCAAGTGTACATTAATTATGAATGGAAGCTATCGAGCTTGGACAGAGTCATTAATGGAACTGGATTTTTCCGGGCCAATTCGGAGAGGTTGGAGCCAACGGAGCCGCCGGCGCGGTGGAGGCCGGAGCCGACACTCGAGTTTCTGTGGTGTCTGCAGCGGAAGGAGCCAACGTGGGTGGTGGGGGAGCAGAGGCAATTCTTCCACTTTGGCTTCGCAGCATCTGATGAAGGTGTCGGTGAGGTAACCATGTGTGAATGCTTCTTGAAATCTTCAATGCTAAATTCTGGAACTGGTATGGTTAGGTTTGTACCCTTCATCCATGGGCTTCGGCTATTCTGCTCCACCTTTTCACCCATATTCTTCTCTGTGTCCAAACTTTAACAGCAAGACAAAACAAACAAACAATAACATTAGCCACTAATTCAAGAACATCCCCCCATACAAATTTGAATCCCAAATATAATGTCACAATATCTGTGTCGATGTTTAATTTACCCATTTTAAATTGATTAGCTTCAAAGAAGATTAAGATATCTATCTATGAAACACTGTCATATTATTTGAGATATAGATCGAAAGATCATTATCAGTATTCTTAATTCAAGCTGCAAGCATGGCTTAAGAATATAACATGTTTGAATGCAATTGTATTTTTCATTCAATGATGATGGCATTAGAGATCTTGAACAAAAAAGAAAAAAAAAGAAGCCAAAACTGATCAATGAATTCAAAAGTTGATATTAGAAAAATTTAACAATGAAATTATGTAACCTGGAGATGGAATACTTGGAATTAGCAGATTATCTCCCCAAACTGCCAGCAATAGTTTCTCTGGCTTCTGTGAAGGAGAAGGGTGAGATGGTCAGGAATGTCTAACACATTTATCTTCCTGTCCACACCCCCTTAACACAAAGAGGAAAAGATCTTAAAAAGAAGTATCAACCAATTTTGACATCAGTAACTACTAGCTGATTTTTTGGTGTCTAGTTTCAGATTTGTGGTAACTCCTTAGTCAGAAGTTTGCAGCCACTAATTTTTCATTTTGGGCATCTCTTATATTTTTGTTCCATTTAATTAAAACCAACCCCTATTTGTCCACGAATAACAGCATTCTAAGCCAAAATTACCATTGGCTAATGCACTTGTAGAACTCAATATTATTGTCAATAAAAATAGACAATCTTCATTCCATTCCAAAATTAACCAAAATAGTTTATAATCCTCAATATTTATAGAAGGAAAAAATAGAGGTGCATAAAAGAAAAGAAGATAAACAAACCTTGAAGCTACTAATAAAACTATTACTTATGCAGTGGAAGGCTGGAAGCTATTATTAATGTCAAACTTTTAAACATCGAAATTCTTCAGCCCTGAATACTGAATTATGAGTGTTGAAATCTTAAGCGCTGAGTTAATTTTGCAAATGAACTTAAGTACAAATTTTGATTGATCGCTTAGAAAATTATAGTAACAGATTTTGATTCATAGTTGGGTGTGTATCTAACGGTGACTGTGAAAGTCTGATGGTAGTAGTGTGTATATGTGTGTAGGCCTTTATTTACCAGTCATTATTTACCATCATTAAGTTGTGATATGAATCTATTTTTCAACCTTATAGCACAATATAAATTAGAAAAGTACAATGATCACACAGTATATAGGCCTAAAGTCATATTTGGCCAAACAACTGAAATCAATTTTAGAATTCTAAACTATAACATATCAAATAGTCACCACAAATTTGCAAAGTTTGGCCCAACCAACTGAGCGGGTCAACAAAACCAAAAGAGATGGGATACAAACTCATTATGATCTTTGTTTTGTTTTTCCTATTCGCTGTCCCTTATTATTACAACCAAATAGTCACATTATGCTCTGTTATTTGCTTTGTCTTTCTCCCTACTTCTGCCTCTTGTAGATCTTTGCCAGGAATGATTTCAACACTGCCTGTACCGCTTTGCTTGAATGAGCTTCGATGGATTTTATAAGTTTTTGATAACTATTCCTCTCATACTCAGCAAATACACCCTGCAGACCCCAAATTTAATGTAACAATGTTAAAAATGATTACTTCTAACTCCAGAGATATGCACAGGAAGCAAACGCTCGATAGTATGCAAAATGCTTCCCATGCTTTAAGCCCTGGGGGCAAAAAGGAAAAAAACGAAAACACAGAAAATGTAAACCAGAAAGAGAAGGGAGGGAGAATAACCTCAAGATCAAGGACTTTATATAGCTCTTTTACTTTTGCAATACATTCTTGGTCATCCTTCCCATAGTTCTCCTGGTAACATAACACAAACACAGAAAAATGTGATCAAAAACTATAATACAGGGACATAGTATACAATATGTAGGAAAATGGATTTTCTTGCTTACATGTAATAATTTCTTTTGTTCCTCATTGGAAATTTCTAGTGCTTTCACAACCAACCAAGAGCACTTGAAGTCTTGAATATCAGTCCCAACCTAATATTTTAAATGGCCAAGGATTAGGACTCTCATAACTCTATGATGGTAGGGAATTGCATGACCAAAGGCCAAATGAATATAGCTTTACAACATACCTTGCCGATCACTTCGGGCTCACCAAAACAATCCAAGTAATCATCCTACAAAATACATTGGCGCACCATTAGAAAAAACAAAAGATTAAACCAAAATACTAAGGCAACAGAGATGTATGCTTGTTTGATTGCTGAGAAGTCATAGGAAGGAAGAAACAATTGGTGGTCATAGATTGATCTTGGATCTGTAGTTGTGGCATTCCTTTATTCTCTTCTCTTATTCTTCCTACAGTTTATCACAGGAAGATTTCTCTGTAAAATTAACAATTACCTGTACTTGAAAATAGTTTCCCATCGTAATAAGAATATTCTTCACATCAACTTGGCTTTCAAGATCTTTGCCTGCCATTAGCAATGCACATGCTACCTGATTGCATAGATTGATCACAAGCAAGATATGTCAAAGAATATTCACTAAACCCTGGCATGAACAAGCAAAAAAAATCAAGCACTCTTCTCTGAAGAGGTATTCATCTGTGAATGCCTAAAAAATAATTTGTACTCACTGGAAGGTAAAATGAGTAATAAGCAGTTTTGTACTGAACAATGCGGCGGTGACTGCATGATAACACAACCATTTGAGCGTTATAAACAGAAAAAGGAAATAAATTCAATTGAGAACCAATTGTATTAAATCCAAACCATCTCAATTTTCACTTACAGTGCCAATGAGTACTTTGATAGATCTTTCTCCCCTTCATGAGTGGTAATTAAATCTATCATTTGTCCATGGGTTGTTTGAAATTCCACCTGCATATCAATGTTGATGATTGATAATTTGATACATGGTTAAAAGGAAAAAAGCAACTTAGTTACCCTGGTCTAAAGTCTATGCAAAAAAACTAAAGACAACCGTACCTCGTTAAATAAATCCAACAGATCCACATAGTAAGGCTTCCCCTTAAAATGATTTTTGAGAATTCTTGGGATATGGTTCCGAAGTATTATGCCATCATTCACAGCAATCATGCCAATCTAGGATTAACAAGTATGGAAGTTAGCATTTTCAAAGCAATTAAAAAAAGAATTGCACAGGAAAAGGTTCACTCTTGTTAGAGGCTCATACCTTCGGTAGTCTGAACCAGCAGGGCTGACTCCTACGTGTATGAGAGCCATCCATGATATCATCAAGTACGAGAAAATATGCTTGAAGCTGAAAAACGCAATGAAAAGGTTAAAAATTACATAGTAGCAGAGCAGAGGTGTGGTAAACATCCTGATTGATTTTGCAAAAGCAGCGGGAGTTATTTTGTAGCCATACCCATTCAATACACCAACCAAGTGCACTAGCATGAAAGACTTCATCTTCTGTCAATTCCCTTCCTTCCTTAAGTAATTTTAAGCTGTCAACGACGGATAGACCGCGATTCAGCTTTCCTGCCAACAAAATAAGTAGTATGAGCAGAGGCTCCATCACAGAATGGTCAAAGAAGAATTGGAAATTGTAACATTTCTGTCAACACCTCCTAGCACATTGTAGTCCAGCATCTGCCAAAAAAAAAAAGGACACAAAGATTCAATTATGATGCACAAAAAATTGAGAATAAACTTTTGCCATAGTACAACAAAAAAAAGTGCACATGGGCCTTCAAAACCATATCTAGGCGCAGAAGGACATAACCAAGTTCTATTGGAACTAATAGAAACCCACAAAGGCAAACGTATGAAACATGTAAAATTCTATTGGGACTAATAGAAACCCACACAGACACAAACGTATGAAACATGTGCATGCTATATACATGGGCTTATTCTATATTTACAAATGCTATTATGATTGCACATCCAACATGCACAAATCATATATAAGGCAAATAAATCGTGTATATGTGCAACTCTAAAAGTCTATACGAAAACCATATGCATACTATAAAAGTTCAGGCAATTCCAGTTAAAAAAAATTAAAAAATTAAAGATTTCAGCCCAATTTGGACTCTCGCATTATCCCAATACCAATATATTATTACAAAAACCTGTATCTCACCCAACTAAGTCAAAAAAAAAGTATCCCATCAAACTTCACAACCAAATAATTTTGTTTCACCAAAGTTAACAAAAATATTCCTTCCAAAAAACAACCAAGAAAAAAACTTGAAAACTGGAAACTAAAACTGAATGTAACAGTAGCAGCAGAAGAATAATATAGCCCATCTTTGAAAGCTATGCACATTGAGATTACAAACTTAATAATCAATCAAGGGAGAGATGGAAATACCTGGTCGATCCATTGACGAGAAACGTCAGTGAATTCGAAAGCAGGGTCATTGAGAAGCTCCGATTTCAAAACAGAGTACACCTCCAAGAACTTGGTCCTTAAATCGCTCATTTTCTTCACACACAAGTTCAGGTAGAGAGAGAGAGAGAGAGGGGATTATGCAAACTGCGAAGGTGACGATGTGGGCTTTAAAAACGCGAATGGAGGAAAGGACAGAGCTTTTAAATAATGAAATAGTAGCCGCTAGTTTTGAACGAGTGAAGAAGGAAGCAGAGTAACGCTGACTGCTGTGTGTGTTGGTCCACGAAGTCAGATCTGGTGTCCCGGTGTCTCTACTTCACCAGAAAAACTTCCCTATTTACTGCTATGGTGACCCACACCGTCAGATACTTGCCGTTCCACTTCACACGACAACTACTCTCGTATTGCTGTTACAGTGACGTGGTACTGCATCATCATATCACATGACTAATACCAAATTTTAATGTTTCAACCTCGTTACGTCTTGCGTGTTGATATATAAACTCAACTAATTTAACTTATTCCTCGCTAAACTCTTTATATGATTATATCTAATTTCAAAATTAAGATGTACATAATTATTTTTCTACAAAATACTCTTGTGAGGGTGTTTCTTATTGAAATTTTAATAAATTATTAAGAACTTTACCACTTAATGAAATTTATGAATTTTTCATTACGGATAAGTTGGAAACACCTATAGAAATTTATTAATCTTAATTGAGAACACCTAATTTTAATGAACTTTTAAAATTTATTAAAATTCAAGTTGAGAATAGCCCCTAACATACATATGTAACACTACACCTAACTTTTTTTTCACTCTCTAAGTGGGGTGTATTGTATATGGATTTTAAAAGACTTTTATGGAATTTAAAAGTCATATGGTATTCAATTAAGACTTTTAAAGACTTTAAAAAAGTAGATAAAAATTTATATGTATTCAATTAAGAATGTTAAGGAGTTTATAAAAGTCATATGATATTCAATTAAGACTTTAATGACTTTTAAAAAGTCCATAAAAATCTATGTGTATTCAAAAAGTCATAGACTTTTATAGACTTCATTTAATGATGGATTTCTAAAGACTTTGAAAGACTTTTATGTGTATTTCAAAGTCATTATAAATCCAACCTATTCTCTACGGATTTATAAGGATTTCTATAGACTCTGTAAAACTTTGTAGAACTCTATAAAAATCTATAAATTCTGCAAAAGTCTGCAACTTGAAAAAAGCCTATAAAAGTCTTTATAAATCTATATACACTACATCCCCTAAATCTACAAAACACACTCAATACCATCACTGCCGTCAACGCCACTCAACTCCATCTCACTACCACCCAACATATAATAAATTCAAAGTCCTCTACCCTAATGAAAAGAAGTATGGACTTAAATTTGTAACACATAAGTTGCATAAATTTTGAATTTAAAATTAATTTAAAATCAATTTATTCCAATTTCACCTAACAAATGTAAGAGCATCTAGTGGCGGATTCAGAAATTAATTATTATGAGATCAAGACTAAAAAGCTCACGAATATTTATTTTGAGTAAAAAAACATTCAAATGCAACTCATGTGACTCACCCTCTCTTCCTCCTTCCTCTGATCTTCTTTTTTCTTTCAAACATAAACACAAACATTTTACCTGCAACTTTGCCCCTAAATCTGTCACCAAGACTCAAGCTTGATAGGGTCAAAATTTTTCCTTAAACCTAACATTTATAGGTTAATATGTTCGCTTGCCCCATTAACCCCATTCGCCCCTGAGAGCATTTACCCTACAATTGTAATACCGAGATAGAATCCCTCCTCGCACAATATGATTTGTCAAAAAGAAAATCTAAATCAAATCATTTAAGTATATTCCTTTCAGAACCAATTTATTCCTTATTAAAAAATTGGAAAACAATTTCGATATTTTATTGTATTCCTAGAAAAGAGATCAAAGCCATCGATAATTTTCTATGTATGATCGAAGAAAAGAGAAAGAGACAAATTGCAGGAGAACTGGACAAGACAATATGATATAATAAAATATTTTGTGACTTGTAAGTTGTAAATTGTAATGTTGTCAACAAATACCAATAGTCCAATACGGAGTGCCAACTGCCAAGTGACTTTGGGCATCTCACTCACCAACCCCAACCCACGTCATTAAGTCAACAGTCAACATTATCTTCATCCAAATGGCAAAATTTGCATGTGCTCATTTTCCAAATGAGTGTGGCCAAAAAAAAAAAAGAAAAAAAAAGAGAGAGGGTAAAATGAGGACTAGGCTGCCTCCATACTTATTTGTCCGGCCCATAATGATGCTGGGCTTTTCCATCCCCTATGACTCACTCTCGTTACCCAGGCCTGACCCGTCTACATATTTTTCTTAAATATTTTTTTATTTATTTTGAGAGGGTTCCAACTTGGCAATTTGTTGTCATTTTCTATTGAATATTAAATTTTTGGAGTCTTGATGTTAGTCTAAGTGGTGGTGAGAAATGAAGGTTGGTGGAGTGATGCTCTAATCTAATGGCTAGGATTATAATAGGTTGAGATTTGATTCGATGTAAAAAAATATATATACAAAATCAATATTAGAGATTAAAGCAAAAATTTGGATATATATCATCTATTACAAAGGTTGATGCATTATTTAGTCAATCATATATATATATGTGTGTGTGTATACATGTATGTATGCCACAAATTAATGACATTCTAATGAATATGTGTTTTAGGTACATGTTGGAGAGAATCATTATCTTTCTTTTTGTATATTCAAAGACTTTAAATCTTTGGTATAGTTTGGTTACTGGTGAGCTCCACTGTACAAGCAATAAACTCACTCGAGTAACCAAGTAAAATCACACACAAAAAACAGAAGAAAATAAAAATTTAAAAAGAGCTTCAGCCAAATTGTTGTCCTGTTGTCCTATCTCTGTAGTTCTTGCTTACAAAGAGGACAACAAGATATAATCCTAAGCCACTGATCCACACATTTGAGATGAAACATATGTGAACATGGCAACTGCATCACTTCTTCCTTGTCGCTATATTTGGCCAGGCAAATGCAGCAGTCCTGTCAATACAAGAAAAAGAGACAAATTAATGGCCTGTATATGGTTATAGGACATTATTTTCTTGACATTTTACATGTTCGATAACCATTAGACCTCAAAAGTTCAATGGAGCACAGTTCCGCTCTCCTCGGGAAAAGACACATTACAAATAAGGGGGCAAGGAACCAAGGATTTTCATTCAAATTCTTGCCGGACCCTAAAAACTTAAGCTAACAATGTATAAATTCATATTAGACAGTCGAGACTTAGAAGAGAAACGGAGATCTAGTGTGTGAAAAATGCCAAGCAGGACACATATGAAATATTTATATGAAAGACCAAATTAGCTTTGTATTTATAGTATTGACTTACTGGATCTTCATTTGCAAGGTCAGAATTGCAATCACTTCCAAGCTCTACTTTGGTGTTAACTTCTTTGTATCTCCAGCTGGGAAGCTGAGAGATTTGGTCATCAGATGCTCCTCTATCAATGGACCCCATGTTCATGTTGTATCCAAGCAGGCTGCTAACTAGCGGTACACAGCAACATAGCAGCACAAACAATAGGAAGGGAAAAGAGTAGCTGATGGCATTCCAAGTAAGCAGAGAGATGCAGAGCACATGGAGTTTTGGGGCAACAGAAAAAGAACTGAAGCGAGAATCAAACACCCAAACATTGCCCATTACAAACCATATTGCAAAGAACAGCTCAAGCGAGGTTCTACACCTGTTCATCAAATGCGTGGTCCTGTATGTATATTTATACACGGTATATCAAACTCTGAGATATACAAAAATCCATATAAAAATATTGACCCAAATGTTTCATAGTCTGCAATGATTAATCACAACCATAATAACTAAAAGGAAGTGATTGAGGGGTATAAAAAGTACCTAGATTCTTCAGTGCTTCTCTGCTGTTCCACATTAGAGAGGTTGAAACCATCTCCTTGAGTCAGATAAAGTAGCCTGTAACGCCCAAAGAGTACCAGCAAATTGAGAATACAGCCAATATCATACCCAACAATCCAAATTCTCATAGGCCAAATTGGCTTCTCCTTCTTTGAAACAGCCAAAGTAACTGTTGTGATGCTTATTTGAACAACCAAAGCCATAAATTCCAGCATCATCCAAGTACTGGAATTGAAAGGGTTTGACCCAAGATCAGACCTTGATCCATTTTGGTAGTGGAACACTCTTCTTAAGAAGGTAAACCACCTTGCTCTAGATATTCTCATAGCCATTCTCATCAAGAATGAAGAAGAAGGAGTTCTAGCGGGCCCGTTCCTGACAACACTAATAGCCGTACGATCATCTCCTGGAGAACTTGATGTAAATGAAACCGCACTGCCAGAGTTACACATGGACTCTGGTGGATAAAGGTAACGGGTAGTCATAGAAAAATGATTTATATTGGCCACTAAATATATAAGGAATTAGAGAAGGGTTATATGGTGTGAACTGAAATTAGGAGACTAACATGAGATATATGAGACTTGTATCACAAAAGTTGTGCTAGGAATTATCACAAATATGGGGATTGCAGTTGGTTTGTTGATGGAAAGCCTTGTATTATGATATTCATGTAACTTTCATGTTTACTTCAGTAATAGTCATGAGAGTTGAATGAGGCAAGGTGAAAAATACCATTTGGGTAGAGCAGCCACAAGCAGTGGATCTAGAAGCTTGTATCTAGCAGCCAAGGACTTAAAGCTTCATGCTTCAACTTGTTAATTGCGGCAGCTCACCAATATCCATTTCTGAAACTAACTCTCAAAAATCCCAATCCAATAGCGCAATATTGCAGCTTTGTACTGTGAAACCTCAAATTGAACAACTTTATTGGAACATACCAGAAAATTAATCACCTTTCCACCAAAATTTTCAAAACCCCAGATAGCCAAAAACTTCCAAGGCCTCAATCTTCTCACCCAAAAGCACAAACCATGCAGTAGAGGCCAAAATTTTTAATGGGTATCCAGAGATGGACCTCAATATGCACAAACTTAAAGAAAACTAAACTGTATAAAAGGGGGATTGGGCAATAGAAGCAGCAGGAGATGGGTGTGAAGAGTATGTCAGGAAGGTGAGGTTGGGTCTCTGATGGTGACCAAAAATTCAACAGCTAAAGGGTTTGCTTTGATTCCAAGTGAATCCGAAGGTTTGGAGGGAAGCTAACCGTTGGCCTAACTTCCCTCCGGCTTTTGTTTATTAATAAAGCAAAGCTGAGAGCTACTTCTTCTTCAACTGCAAATCTCTTTCTTTATCCTTTCTCTAATAGAAAATTGGAATAAAAGCTAAAAATATCTATTTCTTTTTTAACTTTAAAGTTTATCAAGTTAATTGGATGACAGATAAAATCATAAAAGTGATAATTTGACAATTCCGCTTAGTAATTTTTGTTTAAGCCTTTGTTAATTTGAATTCTGGCGGGTACAGTGCCTGTGACACTTTTGTGTTAGCACTTAGCAGTAGGCCACCTAATCCAATCTGCAGCTGCATTGCATTATTTTGGAACCTCCATGTAGGCCACGCCATTCTGGCTTTTTGTGCCACATCATATCTTTCCAAGTCATCAGCGATCCTTTGATAAGTCATAATTTTCAAAATATGGTACTAAATTGTCGATCTTATGCTTTGTTTTGTGTTTCATTTTGATTCTGACAAATGTTTTAAGTTTAAAGTTTAATATAAAAGTTGAAAGTAACGTAGTTTTAGATATAAACGCAGTGAATAAAGTTGGTCAAAACTTCAAACAACCTCATTTTGAATATAAACACACTATCAGCATATAAACATAAGAAAAGTATTAGATAATTATTACAACTGCAAAATCTTTCTGGGTCATGCAACGTCAGAGTATTAACAATGATATCCAACTCTCTCACATTCTTTAGGAGCAAGACACGTAGCATTAGCCCAACTTTGAAGCTTTTCCCCTGCATAATAAGAACCAAGATACCTTGTAGAATCTTCAAAGGTCGAGGTGATTTGTCAAACATTTTTCTTTAATTTATTAGTTCATTAAAATTGTATTGGATAAGTGGAGACTTGAACCACATCTCATGAATAAACTAGAAAGATAATCATTTAAATCATTTTTATGGTCCAAATTAACATTCAATTTTGAAGTTAAAGTTTTTGTAGGCGAGCCTCACATGTGATCACCAAAAATTGATAGCCTTGGTGACTTGGTCTCAATGTCTCATTAAGTATGTGGCTAACAGGCTAATATGTGGATGGTGCCATGACAGTGAACATACAGACCTATTTAACATGCTTCTCATTTATGAATTAGAATCTAGGAAAAGCAATTGGGCCATTAAAATAATTAATTTTGAGAAAGATGGCTTTGACATTATTAGATCATAATTTTATAGAATCTTTTCTATTTCATGTAAACTTTGTATCTTATCTATGATCCACTAATTATTGATTTACACTTTGTAAAGAAATGAGAGTAATCGCACACTGTGTCACACATGATATACATGGGAAGAGTAGTATTGGGCAATCCCAAAAAGATATATGGTACACATATGAATCCATAAATGTAAGTTTTACTCTAATAACTAAAATAACGATGGGTTTGTAAAATTTCAAACAATTATTTTATGTTGGAATGTTTCTCGAATGAGTCGATGACATGAGTTACTTGAACCATACATGCTTGCAAGGTACGTGTTAAGAAAATATCAAATATTTCATATGCTTAGTAAAAAAGAAAGGGATAGAAAATTAAGAGAAAAAAAAATGAAGCCAGGTGTTTCGTAATTGACTCAAATTTGACCTTCTATAATTAGCCCTGTAATTTGTGGCAACGTGTTAATATTCATTTGTGATTTGCAAGGGAAAGTAACCTTTATGCATCAGATGACTCATGAGCTGATGAACATATATGGATATGATGTGAGCATCTTGGAACATTCAACTTTAGAATAATAGATTCCTCATGCATACTCAACCGCCTTAACATACCATGAAGGATTATTGAATATTTTATTTTGCGAATCAAAGATTTAGATTTTTATTTAATCATGAAGTGGGAGATTTGAACTTAGGCCATTTTTAATATCGTAAAGAGATATATAGAAGACTATATGACAAGCTAGTCGATAATGAGAACTTTAGATATCTTTCCATGTCGGCCATGGTTTTTATTTTTTTAAAATAATATTTGCCATTTCTTTTTAGCTTCTGATCACTGCGTTTAGGGGTACAATTGTAAATTTAATTTTGGGTTAAATACGTTTTTAGTCCCTGTGTTTTACTTCAAAAACAAATTTAGTCCTCGTGGTTTCAAAATTCTGATTTTAGTCCTTGGGTTTTACTCCAAAAACAAATTTGGTTCTCGTGGTTTCAAAATTCCAGTTTTGGTCCTTGGGTTTTTGTCCATTTCTAATTTTAATCCTTAGGTTTTTGTCCATTTGCAATTTTCATCCTTAAATATTTATATATGTTATTTTGACCTTTTTTAAATAGAATTTTTTTTAAAAAAAAATTATTCTTCCTACAAAAGAATTAGTGGGGGTAAATGGTTTGCTAAAAATAAGGAGAGATTTGATTTTTTATTTCATTTTATTTTTCAATTCTAATTATTCTATTTTTTTATTTTACTCTCAAAATATTAAGTTGCTTGATTTTAATCTTTTAATTAACAAAAGGCAATATTGAATTTTTAAATGTTTAACCTTCCTCCTCATTCTCTCATTATATATATTAGTCTCTTGTCACGCGTGTAGCGTGTGTCAATTGACTTTTCTAAATATTTAATTAAAAATATTAATGATTTATTTCTCTTAAAATAATAGTGATGTGGAAGTGGGTTGCTAAAAATATTTTTTTGTATTTTTTAATTTTAATTATGCTATTTTACATTTTTGTCTCTTACTAATAAATAATATTATGAATACCTATTTTTTAAGTGGGGTATTTTTGAAATTCATAAATTTAACCATTTTACTCTCCTTCTGGCTTTATATATATATAGATAAATACATGTAATTTGTAAAATACCACCGAAGGACCAAAATTGTTAATGAACGAAAACCCAATGATCAAAATTGGAATTTTGAAACTACGAGGACCAAAAATGTAATTAACCCAAAAAAAAAAGTTGATTAACATAACACATGTCAGTCTTGGATTGGATAGGTGATGTTACACGGTACACCACCGTTGACCAGAAATGGACTCCATAAAATATATGAAATACCGATAATTTCCTTGCCCTTTTCTCAAAATAACAACCTCTATCCTTCGTCTCCAAATCGGAAGTCCCAAATTGCCATTGCTTTCTTCTTCTCTCTAACTTTTAAAGCCACGATCGCCTGCGTTGTCTCAGGAGCTCGCCGTTTTCACCGTTCGGAGCCTCCGTATTATCATCGCCGACGAAGGTGCATTGGCCTTTTCTTCTTTTTTTCCATGTTTATATTTTAAATTATATTATTTTCTCTCGTGATAAGATTTGATTTTCCTGTTCCCATATTCGAATTTTCTTTGCGATTAATTGTTAAAGTAATTTGGAATTCGAACGATTTGTTCGGTTTGCATTAAGAAATTTGCGGGTTGGGGTTTAAGTAGCCTTATTTTTTTGGCTAATAAGTTTCAATTAGCGTTTTAGATGGTAGATCAGGTGTGTTTGTGCATGTATATATAAGTTTTGGTGGTCTTTTCTCTTTTTTTCCAATTTTATCGGGGATTGGTGCTGGAAGATTGATACTGTAGTTAAGCTTATAATTGAATGAAGTTCCATACTTCCTTGGCATCCAATTTATAAAATTGTTAAGTTCCCAGAATTTCTTGGCATCCAAAGTGGGTTTGCTGTTCAGAGACAGATTTTTTTTATTTGATTTGGACGGGACTTTCCTTTTCTCCTTATAATTGTTTCATTGGGTTCAAGTACAACAGAAATAGAAGCAATTCAAAATTGAAAGTTGGTGGTCATTAGTGCTTAAATTCCAAAGAAGGCATATAGAAGGTGTCTGATCTGCAACTGCAGGGTTGGATTGTGCAGACTCAGACCTTCTGGTCTACCGATGTGTAATATGAATTTCGTGCTAAGGACCATGCACTAGTAGATTTTTCATTAAACATTGAGTAGTTCCTTTTTTTCATTTAATCTTTTTTCAAACTTATGCACTACTTTTTTGGTTGAAGTTTCATTGTACATGATATTATCAGATAAATTCTTTTAAATAGTGTTCTGCTTATTATAAATCTACTACATTTTGATGTAGTCCATTTCCATCAAATCATGGTTTATAAGAGAAGTCCTTGCATGGTCAGATATTGGAGACTCAAACGGTGGACAATCATCAAGAAACATCAGCACCAATTGATTTTGTAATAAAAGTGAATTTCGTATAGAAGCTAGGCCAGGCCAGCCCACCAAACACAAACTCTAGGGTTTCCAATGGCAGCCTATGGCAATGCTGCTGCGTACAGATCAAGGTCTTAATTACACACAATGGGGTTCATATTTGTTTAATTTTGTTTAATTTTGTTAATTAAAGAATGATTGGTTGTGCAGGGAGGGCCTTAGCACAAGACCAGCGGCTAATTCAGATGAAATCCAAGTGAGGATTGATCCAGTGCATGCCGACTTGGATGAGGAGATCACCGGTCTCCGATCCAAAGTGAGAAGATTGAGAAACGTATGCACTCTGATCTTTTTCTTTTATTTTTGTATTTTATTTGGTAAATTGAATATATGTTTGTGCACTTTCAAAAGATATTTATATAGATTGGTCTCATCATTATTAAATATTGGGATTGCTTTTTCATTGAGTTATATGCTCTTGGATCTATCGGTCAGTGCATGTCTGTTGCTTAGTATATGGTTTAGCACAGGTCCAAGTTAAATTCATTATACTTAACCTTTTATAAGATTTGGTGATTTCACTCTTGGTTCCTATTAGGGTTATACTGATTTACACTAGCCATATGTTTCTGATATGAATTTTTGGCCTTAATTATCTCAGAAGTTTCCCAGAAGTAACCATAATGTATTGATATGGCACCCTTGTTGAAATATCTATGCCATGTGACAGACGTTTTTTCTTTTACTGGTTTACTTGAGAAAGATCTGTTGGAGTGGGTGGAGGAGCTTGCATATTTCTTTGCTTGGTTATATATGTATAATGGAGTCATTTGTGGAAACTTGTTCTAATATCATATGTCTGCAGACTCAAACTTTAAATTTTGGGTCTAATAAGTATGAGTTTTCTTGTGCTATATCAGAATGCTTTTGGAATTTTATGTTTTGCCTCATTAATTTCTTCCTATAACTTTTAAATGGTGCATCATGCCTTGCAAGATTGGTTTCAGAAATTTGATTATAACAAAGTTCTAGATAGCTTTTAATATTGTTCTCTTATTACTTGATGTATTTTGGTTCAGGTAGCTCAAGAGATAGAGTCGGAAGCAAAATCTCAGAATAACATGATCGATCAGCTGGTATACCATCAACTTTAAACATCGTGAGCCATGAACATGGGCCTTTTGGTCCCTGCAGTTTGGCCCGATTTCCACTTAGGTCCTCTCACGTGTTTGCCATTTCAGCACTTCATAAAAAAATTAGATGGAGTTGAGCTTTTGTTTATGATTGCAAACAAAACTATACTATAAGGGTTTGCTTGCAGCTTTTTAAACTATAAGGACTTGAGTGGAAACTGGATCAAACTATAGAAACTAAAAATGTAATGTAGCCAAAACAAGATAATAGTAGATATGTTTTTAAAGGGCCACTTAATTATTGATGTCTTCTTGGAGGCAATACTGTAGTTTAGGGCACGTCTTTCTGGGATTAATTCTTCAGTTTGCCTTCAAATTTTGTGTGATTCGGTGGAGATGGTACAGCTTCCTGAAACCTAACCTATATCTTGATCTGGTTCATTACAGCAATTATATCTGATGAAAGGTCAAGCAGGGGTAAAGAACAATGTCAGGAGACTGAACAAGAGCATCATCCAAAGTGGTTCAAACCATGTAGTCCATGTGGTCGTTTTCGCTTTAATCTGCTTCTTTCTGGTATACCTTTGGGCCAAAATGTCCAGAAGATGAAGATTGTGAGCCTACTTCATGCTTTCGGAACACTCTGTTGTTGAACGCTAAGAGAGATTTCCTGGACTACACACGTACGGGATGTTACGAGTCTACCCTTTTGCTTACCGAATGTTATGTCACTTTGATTGTGAATATTGTGGTTAGAGAAATGATCTATGCTAGAAAGAAACTATTAATCTGTCATTGTGAATCTTCCCCACTAATATTGTCAGCCATATTTAGTATCTTGGTTTTCGCTATACTATTCTAATTTTTGCTTGGAGAAAGATAGAAGCGATTATTTCATCATATTTGTGTTATAGATATATATGCTTACAATGTAGTGCACTTTTATTGTCAATTGGTGGATGAGTGTGATTTAACTAGTTAGCATGAGCAAGCATTTGAATATCTCTTTTCGATGGCTTGTTCTAGCTTGTTTTTCTTTGCTTGGCTGAGGACAGTTCTTGCCCACTCTGCAAAGAAGGTTTCATTGTGACCAACCTTGCCATCTTTGTAAAATTTAAAGCATTCTAGTGCCTCTTGAGGTTCTGGACATTCCTTGTCACCATCAGGATCCCGCCACGCACCTGTGTGCTTCATACCAGATTGGTCTGCCATCCAGTGATAAACATACTGGTCGATCCCTGCAAGCTCCAACCATCCTTTGGGGAAGAATTCCATTATGCTGCTGTTTCTATCCATGAAGAGCATGTTTGTTAGCTGGGCTCCATGTGGGGATGCAAGGATATCTGTGTTGGCCATTAGTCTAACCTGTTTAGGAACACCAAGTTCAAAACATACATTACTAAAGACACAGTTGTAATGCAAGATAGAAGAAGAAAAAGTTATCTTTTTAACCTCTAGTAGTTGTAGCGTTTCACAATTTGTCATTCATTCTTGTGATGGATGCACTCTAGGCTAAATCTAAGCTTGACATAAATGGACTACTTAAATACATATTAACTTAATGCTAAAATTGCTTGAAATAGCTTTGATCTAGTTGAAAATTTATGCATACAACAGGTGTATACAATACACTTCTCACACATAACGGTGATTGAGAAAAGGCTTGTATACATTCGTTCTATGCAAAGAATTTTCGCATCTAGCCAATGTGAATTCACTTGCAAGCATCTATACTCGTAAGTTTACCAAGGCAACAATTTGTGCCTCTGATGATTGAGGTATCCCAAAAATATATATGGCTAATTGTTATGAAGGCATATAATATGTCTAAAACTAGAACTTTGGCTATTGAGAAAAAAGGAAAAATGAAAACGAATTGATGTAATGACCAAGGAAGAAGAGCAACAAACCTGATCACAGAAGCTTAAATCTTCAGACTGAGCTACCTCTAACATGCACTCATCCACCATTGCACACTCCCTTGCGAATATAGTAATCACAGCCGTTGGATCCTTGAATGATCTTGAACCTCTCCTCATTAGCAATGTTAGCCTTATAATCGGCTCCTCTCCGTTGACCTCTATCCCTCTAGCTGTTGGGTTTATCCCACAAAACACTCTTGCTTTACACCTCAACAAGTCAGACACCTCAAGCTTCTTCTCCTTCCCCATGTTCCCAACATTATGCCTCATCACAACAGCCTTCTCAAAACAATAAGGCCCATCTCCTTTTCCCAATTCTTCAACCGGCACTTTCCCAAAGTTTGCTTCCATAAGGTTCTGAACCCACAACCCCATTCTGTCTCTGACCTCTCCCCAATGGAAAAGTACCCATCTTGTTGGCTTTAAGCACCTGTATTTCATGGACCAACCCACAAAAGGGACCATGGCAGATAGTCCATGCCACAAGTTTGCATAATCATAGTATGTGTCAGACACAAACGTCAGGCCCTTCAAGAATGTGGTTGAGTTTGGTAAACTCTCAGGCCATGCCAAGCCATATGAATTTTTGCTGCCATCTTTTGTGTCATGCCCTTTGATGCACAGCAGCCTTCCCTTGGATGCTTGTGAAGGGAAATAGAGGTACTGAGATTCATTGTCTTCATATGTGTCAGTCAATGAGCTCATAAACCAAGTGTTCCCATCCACTGCAGCATTGGCCAACCTCGGGTCTTTGAGAGGAAGGAAAGTAACCGAGTCTCCGAGCCTCGAGTTAAGATCAGAGTCACCAAGTTTTACTCTCCATTTCTTGAAGAAATCCCATGAAGCAGAAGAGGTGGATAAGGAAGAAGAACCAAGAGGAGAGGCTTGTGCATGAAATATGATAAGAATCAGAAACAGAGAAAAGAGGCAGAGGCAAATGATGATTATGGTCAAGTGACTTGAGCTATTTTCTTTGGTAAAAGCCCTGCTGCTGCTCCTCTGCACTTCCATAGTTTGTTCAAGGTGAATGTCAAGTAAGAGCCGTATGAATGTTAAACATATAATGATTTGGCCTCGAGATTGAGACTTGAGACGACTTAGATATTAAGAAAATCAATATATAATTGTGATGATATTATTTGGGTAAAAGGCTGATTCATACAATCATGTAGTTATATTAATGGATGAGATTGAAATTTGCATGTTTTGGTCCTTATCATTGTTATAGAATTCATATGCACTTGGCTGTATGCCATTGCATGTATGCTGCTTAATGGTTTGCGTAATTGTGTTAGTTTGTTGAGATAAGGACTGGTCCAAATTTAATTTAATAATTACCTTTTTTTAGCAATTCATTTCCACTGTTGTTTAATATTAAGCTAAGGGTGTAATGGTTTACGTCAGGCGTACGTTGCGGCTTTGAACTTTTAATCTTGGTCTTTGACTTGTCGCACCCATTAATTTGTACTTTATTGACTTGGCTTACAATAAGATGATCATCTACTCTTGCAGTTCGAATCAGGAAAACCATGTGATTTGCAATGTTTGAACATTAATGTTTACTTTTGAGACTCGTTGCCTTAATTCTTACTTAAATTAAATGATATAATTTTGCTACCCAAAACACAGATAATGAAATGCATATTAAAAAATGGTAAAAACAACCCAAAAGGGCAATTGAAAAGTAAATATAGAACACTGTAAAGTTGGCAGTTGCAAGATGGAAAGGGGTTCGAAGGGCCTCGCAACAATAATATACCACCAATGCTGCTGGAACCAAATTGAATAATTTAAATTTCACTGCTAGTCTAAGTTCACAATCTGTCACAACTCAAAGGTGGAAAGACCATTCCTTCATATTAAATGTTTAATAACCAAAGACTAATTATATTTACCTATGATACAAGGAAGAGAAGGCATATGATAATACAAAGCAGCATTCTATTTACACATTCTGTACATGGATTCTCTCAGTGTCAGTGCATCAGGTTAGAATCATTATTAGATTAAAGAGCAAATATGTAAGAGAAGGATGACTTGCAGTGAGATTTCACAGGCATTACTGAAATGACACCCCTACCATCTTGATCCGGTACATGTCAAATTCTTATCTTTGCCCACTGAAAACCACCAGGGCAGGTTATTTGAATTCCCCAGCTTAAAAACAGTGGAGATAATGATATGATGGTGTCAGTTTGTCAGCAGGATCAAAACGCTTTACAGAGGTTGTTAGTTTTCATGTTAGATGAACATTGCTGCTCAATTGGACCTGTGGGACTACACAGTCTGCTTCTTTTTGGCTCAGAAATTCTCACATGTGAAACTGCAGTGGCAAGTGCATCTACTAAACCACAATCATCCTGATCTTCTGACTTGCAACTATCAGTGGACGAAAGGGGACTTAAGGGTTCACTGAGAGAGCCATGTTCTGTTCTGTTTAGATCTGCCTTTAGTCTGGGTCCAATGGCAAGTTGGTGGCAAGGTGCCCCTACTTGGTTCTTCAATCTTGATTTAATTGGTAGTGTCTTTGATGTTCGCTCAGTATAAAACAATATCCATGGATGCCCTGTAAAAACGCCAAATAGACGTCATTTTTTTTGGAACTACAAAACTTGTAAAAGAAATCCATAAATTGATTATCATCAGAAGAAATTGATACTGAAGAAGAAATTAGTTGGTGAGTGCAAGCGCACACTTGGTGACAATGTCAAGGAATATAAGTGAAAAAGTAAAGAGCATAAAATATTCAGTAATCATGGATGGATTTAACAGTTTTGGCTAGGGGGTCATTCCTTCGAAATTTCAAAAGTTGTCCTGTAATTGATTGACCAGAAATACATCTGATTGTGAACAATGTGGGTGGCGGAGAGAGCCATCTTTAGACATTTAAAGACCATAAAGGTGCACATATCTGTGCACAAGCATCGTAATAGAAGAAAATAAAATCAGTGTGCTAATTGGATGTACCATCCCTTTAACACAAAACAGACTCAAATACGCCTTGTTGAAGAACAAGAATGTTAAATTTTTTTCACCAATAGAAAGAGTGAGAAAAGGTTGCATATACCATATAAAAAGCCTAAATCTAGTTAACACTTCTCATATTATACAGAAAATAAACTTACTTAATACTTCATCTGCTGTTATCCGTGCTGAAACATCCCTTGTCAGCATTCTCCCAATAAGATCTCGTGCAGGTTTAGATATTGACTCCCATACCCCTGTATGGAAATCAAGCTTCACGCTCTTGACTGCCTCAAAAACTGCTTCTAAGGAGTCTCCTTGAAATGGAAGAACACCAACCAAGAGTGCATGTAGGAGGACACCAGCACTCCAGATATCCACCTTCTCAGAATACTTTCCCAGCAAAACTTCTGGTGCAACATAAGCTGGACTTCCAGCCAAACCAGTCAGACTCTGACCTGCAGTAAGCATGAGTAGAGCCTTAATATCACGATCATGTCCACAACTACTTAAATATAATATTCACAAAAAAAACACAATAGCAACATAGGCTCTCCACTAAGTACTTTCCACAGTCTATATCCTATCACATGAAAACGTAGGGGAAAGAGATTACTAGCGTGCTGCTGTTAGGTCTACCATATTTCCAGAACCTCCAATTGAAAACCCCAAAAAAAAAAAAAAAACACTAAAAGGTTCAAAGCACAGAATGCAGCATCAACAGATATCATGGAATGAAACCAAGAACCATACAATTATACATCCAAAATAAATTTAAAAAAAAAACAATAAATAAAATACAATCCCAATAAAATGTAGGACAGATGATAGATATAATGTCATCTGGGTAGATGAAGCAAACATGGTAACACGTCAAGATTTTACCCAAGGTACATAAACTTAAAGCTTCAATATTAATGAATTTCAGCCACTCATCCTAACACAGGGCTCTGAACACCGTATCAATTTCAAAATAAAGGACCAAGACACCCAGAAAAAAGGTAAAAATGCCAGAATATATTTGTATTACATATGTGTTTCCCTACATAGAAGTGACATACAAACATATCTATATGGTAAAAATATAGATAATGTTCTTGAAAGCAAGGCTAAAGTATTCACCGTTGGATATTCTCATGGCCAGCCCAAAATCTGCAAGCTTTATCTTTCCTGCCGTTGTGAGAAGAATATTCTCAGGCTTTATGTCTCTGTGCACAACCCCCATATCATGACAATACTTAATAACTAGCATCACTTCTTTGAATATATTCGCAGCCCGGTGCTCTGAATACTGACCCTCCTGAACAATCTGATCAATCAAGCGTCCTCCGGAGCACAGCTCCATCACAAGATGAAAACAATCCGACTCTTCATACACAGCCTGCAGTGTCACAACCCCCGGGTGACCAGACAAGTGCTGCATGATCTCCACCTCCCTATGAACCGTCTCCTCCCCTTTCTTCAGAGTCTTACAAGCATACTCTGCCCCACTAACCTGGGACTGACACAACCAAACCGACCCAAACTTGCCTTGCCCAATTGTGGCACCTGAAACATAATCTTCCTCAATCTTATTCTTTCTACCCATTTGGGTAGCAACATCAATACACCCTATCTTCCTCTTGATACCTCTTCCAGGTGTGACCAAAGATGATGTCCCACATGGCGGAGCAGTGGCAATGCCCGCAAGCCTACTTTTATTTGACACCACAGGTTCAGTACCCTCATCATCTTCTTTGCACCGCTTCTTCAACCTTGTATAATCCTCAAGTGAATAATGGGATGTAAAGATCGATGAACGGGAATTACACGTCTTCGATGTCAAAACTTCGGGTAGATTTTGGCATGAATCAGCCTCACCTCCTTTCCTCTTCTTCCTCATCAATTCAGACTAACCACTACTTTTATCCACACAAGCACACTATCAGTACATTGATATTGCAATTGCCACTTTTGGGTTTTGGTCCTATATGATAAAAAGTTTTTTTTTTTTTTCTCAAAACCAAATAACAAAATTCAGTGTAACCAACTAAATACACTTTGTTTGTTTGGCCAGAAAATTAAAAATAAATTCAATAACAATAGAATTTCGCTATCTTACTTTCAATTTCGTATAAAAATAAACGAAAATTTTTGACTCACTAAACTAAACAGCTACATTATACCCAATGCACTAGAGAAATAAATTTAATCTCAAAGCACAAGAAAAGCTCCTTGGTTTTCCAATTCTCAGAAAAATAAACAAATCAAAACCCAAATCCATCATTATGGTTCAATCAGTGAATATGACCAAGAAATAAAGCGAAAAACTTTTTTAAAATTTGAGAAACAAGAATGAACCTGTGAACTCACCAAAAATATCCCTCACATTTCAGAGTTCAACAAGGAGAGAAAGATCGGAACTAAGGTTATAAATCAGAGACCAGCCAGCGGCGCAGCGAATCCCGGACTGAGATAGAGAGATAATTGATCGAACCAGAAACCCTAGAAATCTCGGACTACAGATTTGAGGGATAATTTTTATTACGGTAACAAAAAAGAATTGAGATTGATTGGCTGCAAAGGTTTGGTTTGGGGTTTAGTCTTTTGCGCCTTTTCACCTGAGCGACGTGTCAGCTTTATAACACGCGCCCAGTTTCCGAATCCGAGCCTGACCCGAATGGCCGTACGAGTGGAGTGATCCGGTGTGTGCAGGAGTACGGTGTGGACGATGTGGACCGGGGAATCGGGCGGTGAATTTAGTGTGAACGTTTGACGACATGGTGATTTGCGCCGCTGCTTGTGACTTTGGAAAAGACTGACAGTAAAAGCTTTTGACGCATGTGATGTGATATGTCGTTTACACATGGGGTGCTATTTGGCAGTTGCACGTGAGAATCGTGGGGCTAATAACTGTAGATGGACTATATGTCAATTCGGTACGCGCTTCTCATTCTCTCAATCTACGGGGAGGAAAAACCGAAAAATTATGGTGTTTCGTATCACTTCTCATAACATGTTGATAACTTATGATTAATTTACCTAGAAAATTCTAGACATACCCACCATTTTTTTTTTATCCCGTCTTGTCACTATCCTTAACATTCACTTTATGATTTTTTTTGTCTTATTATATTCAATTTAATTTTAATTATATCCCTAAATTAATAAAACATAGCCTAAACACTAAAATTTTTCTCCCTTGCTCAACAATACTCAATACCCAATATCCAATACTATTTCACAAATCTAACTCTATTCAACCAACCCCTCCTAATGCAATTGGGCTTCACCCACTACCATTTGAATATATTCTCACATTTTCATTAATTAGGTAAATCAAACATCTAGTCTATTTTCTTTGAGAAATTGTTCATATTTAATGATAAATATGATATTTCTGTATGAATTTGTTGAGTTGAATTATTTTGGATTGTAGTAAATTGGGTGAATTGTCGAATGTTATGCCAAACATGATGATAATATTGAGCATTCATCTATCGAATGATTGTCATATGTTCGTCACCAGGCCACTGAATGCAAATAAACAATTTTTTGAACGTTATGTTCGGCGGCTTGCTATTGAATATATGTCAAATATTCGGTTGTTGTTTGTCGAAAATGATCATCGTATTCTGTGCTGGTCTACTGATTTATCCAAAAATCCTTGTTTGATGTTCAAAGTATGTTTGATGCTTGTTCGTTAGGAGATGAGGTTGTGTGTTTGAGAGTGTGAGTGTGGGTGAGAGTGAGAGTGAGGTTTGTGACTATGCTTGGGTATAGAGAGTTGGGTATGAAGAAAAACATAAGGTTTTGTTTTTAATATACCATTGTCATTAATAGTCATTTCATGATAGGATAAAATAGTCTATTCATGTGCAAAATATATGTTGGGTAAAAAAAAAATGGTTAGGTATGTCTAGAATTTCTCTTACATGAATTATACAGGAAATTATGGTTTAAGTGTTGAGAGGAGTTTCATAATTTATATTATATCGTTTCAATTTTTTTAATTTAATATCTAACATTTTGATTTATTTATAATTAACTATTATTATTTGTCTAATTGTCAAATTATTTATTAATCAATGATGTCAAAGTTGCAGATCCCATATTTTTTTCTTATTTGGAAGGTCCAATGACCTCCCAAACTACCCTATAAAAGGTGTTTGAGCTGTTTGACGTTTATTTTTGATTTTTAAATGACTTCTCAAAATCCATATATATTAGACTTGATATATCGAAATGCACGTGAAGAAAGATCATTCGGCTTTACAGGTTGAAAAAGGTGTAGGACCCGCAACTATTAATATCAATTAACGTCTAATGAGACAATCATATATATGGCTGTAATCAATTGTAAATAAATTAAAACATTAGGTACCATATTAAAAAAATTGAAATAGTAGAATATAAGTTATGAAACACTCAAAACCTTAAGGCCTTCCACTATGCTGCCGGATAGTGAAAGCCAAAAGGCATATTGGCTATCAATTTGGCATTTTTCTGCTGCTATGGGCCGGAAGTTGATAGTCAAATTGGGTTAAAACCCATATTGATATTGAAATTTGGGTATCAGCAAAACCCAAAAGCCAAAATGTGGGCCCACTTGAATTAAAGCAGATGTAGCCGGGGCCCACAACTTTTTGAATGTTACAGCAGGAGAGAGAAACAACGTTTGGCTGCTGATTGCGCTGGAGGGTAGGTCCCGCGCGTGACTCCTTGTCTACTGGGCGCGCCTGGCGTCGCGTGCAACCCACGAACGCTCCAGATTAGTTGCCCGTTGGAGATCAACGGTTCTGCGAGCTGCCCAGATCAGCCCAGATGTGAGATGCTGACGCCTTTTTTTTTTCGAAATGGATGGCTTAGATTAATGAGATCTGCCCATCTCTGTTTTTTTTTTTAAACATAAAATCATTATTTTTAATCTGGAAAAATCGAAAAAAATTCTAGAAATTTTTTTTAAAATCCTACAAAATTTCTAACGGCCATATTCTCAAAACTTCTATATATATCACCTACTATCATAATGTTTCCTCACAAACACAAAGCTGTGTGGTTTCCGTTATGTGTTCTTTGTGTGTTTTTTGTGTGTTTTTGTTTGTACTTTTTATGAAATAAAATAAATTATGTTGTGTTTATAGTTTTTGAGTAATAATATATATATTTTTAATTTGGATAAACAAATAAAATATTCAAATATAGTCAATATTGACCTCAAATTAAAGATCTTTTTTAAATATAACTAATAGTATAATTTTCATCAATATTTAAGTTTTAAATTTTAAATTATAAGTCACTTAATCCATAATAAGCATAATTTAATTGGATACAAAACCCTGATACCCAAATATGAGTATCAGCACCATAGTGAAACTGATACCCAACAAACACTATTCACACACCCAAAATGACATTTGACTATCAAAAAATGATTTTGTCATAATAGAAGGCCTAAGAGTGTAAGTTATAATTTGATGTAAATTATATATATAAAATATTTTATATCATCTTAGTTGTTGAGTAATTGAATGGAAAGGATAGTAAAATTTCATTCCAACGCACATGTTCGATTTCCCCTCCCCCAAAATCAGAAAAAAATAAAATTGTTTCATATGATATAGTCAACATCTTTACTATTATAAAACGCAACGATTGAAATTAAAATATACCCCACTTCCTTAAAGTTAAACCCTTAAACCAAAACCTTTTTTTTTTTCTGGCATCTAGTGACATGAAAGTTCTTCTAAGCAAACACTAACCAACGACAGTATATAACAGGCGCCAACGGCACAATCAGCCCCCGCGAGTCTCCAAGAGACCAAATGGCTCAGTCTACGCCAAGCTTAAACCCTCCCAAAACCTTCATCCCCAAGCTCCCAATCCCCAGCCCCTCCTTCTCTCCCATCTCTTCCCTTAAAACCCCCAAACCCAAATCCAGAAACTTCCAAACCATCTCTGTCTCGGCGATGGCTGGCCAAAATCAACAGAAACACCAGCGAACGCTGTCCTTGGATGCTGTGTTCAATGGTGCTCGCAAAGAAGAGGTACTTGGTGTCATTGGGAGCTCGTTGTCCAACTGTCTCTCCGAAACCAACCTGCACCTCACTGTTCCTGGCCTCAAATCCAAAACCAGAGGCAAGGTAAAACCAAAGGAAAAGAAAAGCATTTTCTTTTTGCTTTATTTTGTTTCTGGTTGCTCTCTGCAGTCTATGGTTGTCATGCTTTGTCAATATCTCCAGCCAATTGAGCTTAATAAACAACTTGGGCTTTAGCTAAAAGCAACCAACTTGTGGGTTTTTAATTTAGTGGGAAAAAGTTAGGTAATTCTGTGGTTTACAGGTTAGAGATGTTTATGACAGTGGGGATTATCTAGTTATGGTGACGACGGATCGGCAGAGTGCATTTGACAGAATTCTTGCTTCCATTCCCTTCAAAGGCCAGGTCTGTTCTCAGTTCCCATCCGAAAGAAAAGAAATTTCTCAGTTTTCTGCATTGGGTTGAGTTGAATTTTTTATAAGAAAAGAAAGAAATAATGGCCAGAAAGCTTGTTGGTTAAAATACTCACTACATGGCTGATAGATAATTAAGAATGGTATCTGAATTTATTTGGTTCTATGATTTTCAGGTCCTTAATGAGACAAGTTTATGGTGGTTTGACAAAACTCAACACATAACTTCAAATGCAGTTGTATCAGTTCCTGATGAAAATGTAACAATTGCAAAAAAATGTTCTGTGTTTCCCGTTGAGTTTGTGGGTAAGATATTATAATCGTAGTGTTTTCCATTTTAGTTGGCTAGTGAACCACTTCCCTTGCATTGTGATTGAAATTTTCTACAATTTTGAGTAGAGGAAGATGCTAACTTGGTAAAAGCAATAAACTTTGTGTTAAAGATGTTTCATATAACCAATGCATTGATGAAAAATAAAATTGGAGGAAGATTGATTTTCTGCTATACTTATCTCATATTAATAAGTAATAAAAAAGTTAAGTGGTTAGTATTTTAGAGAGTAATTGCTTGATGTCCCAGCATATTTGTATCTGGGGCATAGGAATATGGCTTCAGATTTCAGTAGAAGAAGTTATTCATCCGCATTTGTCTTAGTTTTGAAGCTTGGTGTTGGAACCTCCATCTTAACTATTTTTCTACTTATATGGAGATATTAGATACTTCCTAATTTGTATTCCAGTTGTGGTTATAGTTTAAATCTTTCCCTTTCTTCTTCTCAGAATCAGGAAGGAACACTTCTTTGAATAATATTATATATAAAATCTTGGTCATGAAAATTTCATGAGAAGCTTATAACCCAGTCAGAGAGTAATTTTTGAGACTTGACTTTATAATAAATCTTCTGACAAGTTGATTGATGCTTTATTTTCTCTTTCCTTGTAACGGATAATTAGTAGTTGTTGAATCCACATTGGCATAGTCCATGATGTTTCTTGTTGTAACTTGGAAGTGATAGAATATTATCTTCAAAAATTTTGAGCTATTTGAAGACGAAGGTACTTGCAGCCTTTATACATTCATTAAGCCATCAAGTCTTTACACTACTTGTGCTGCTAATTCGTAGTGAGAGGTTTTGTGACGGGAAGTACTGATACGTCATTATGGACGATCTACAAGAGAGGCATACGAAATTACTGCGGCAATGTACTCCCAGATGGTGTGTTTTCTACTTATTGTGCTTCTTTCATTTTAATCCAAAAATTTTCAGTCTGATGGTCTATTAATGTTATAGGCTTGGTAAAAAGCCAAAAGCTTCCTGAAAGTATTCTCACACCAACAACCAAGGCTGCAGATCATGACGTTCCAGTTACTCCAGATGAGGTTTGGTCTCTTTGATATCATTTTGTTTACTTTAAGGGGAAAAAATGGGATGTAGAAGAGAAAAACTTGTTAGAATAGGGCCATTAGGCTGATAATAACAAATAAGTCAAGATTTCAATTCATGTTGGAGATGAAACCCAGTCAATACAGGACATTTTGCTGGATTTTCATTGGAATAGAATGTATTGTATCTACAAAGATGTGTCTATATATATATGTATTGCTGCTATTGCATGTGTCATGCTTTGATCTCCTCTATACATTTAGGTTAGTTAGCTTTATCTGATGCAATTATCTCACAGATAATTGAACGTGGACTGATGACTCAAGCTGAGTATGATGAAGTAAGTAGCAAAGCATTAAGCTTGTTCAAGTATGGCCAGGTAACTTTCTTTTCTTGTTGTCGTCTTATTGTTATGAGCCTCTTAAAATATAATTATAGGACTACATCAATCAACACATAGGTTTTCCGAATGAGATTGTATTGTAGTAGTATAGAATGGAACCATGAGGCTACAATGAGGAAAAGTTGGAAGAACAATAAATTCTTTTGAGAAGTTCCTATAGCCTTTGACTTTTGATTTTTAAAACTTTTACTGGTTGTGTATCTAGCATGTAGGCTCAGACATCTGTGTCGTATGCTTTGATCTTGGACTTAAAAAAATTACTTGTATTCTGGTGTTCATGGCCTTTATAACTAGACACTAGGACGACCTTTTTGTTTGTGTGTCTGTAATATTCTTTTTGTGCATGCATACTGTTCAAATCCAAATAAATAATATTGGCCAGGTAATCAACTGTAAATGGGCGGGCAATTATCATAATTGAGTTTAGATACTGCTCCAATCAGCTTCTTATCAAATAATAAATCTCAGCCAAGGTAAAAGTTTTGACCATTTCATTCATGTTGCAGCGCGTGGCTTTGGAACATGGCTTGATATTGGTAGACACCAAGTATGAATTTGGAAAGGGACAAGATGGTTCCATTCTTTTGATTGATGAGGTTTAACATTGTCTTGTTTAATGTATTTACGGTTCTTTTTCACTCAAAGTACACATGTTCAGATGATTTCATGGGAGTATAATTTTATTATATTTTGTTTTCTTGCCATTCTAGGTGCATACACCTGATTCAAGCAGATATTGGATTGCACATAATTATGAGGAACGGTTTCAGAATGGTCTTGAACCTGAAAATGTTGATAAGGTAGGCATTGTATTTTATACTATCACGTTCCATGTGCTGTTTTTTCCTTTTCTTTTTCTTTTGTTTTTTGTTTTTATTTACTTACAATCTTATAGAGCAATTATTATCTGCAACTTGCTGACATATAAATCTTTAATTCTAAGGAGTTCTTGAGGTTGTGGTTCAAAGATCACTGCAATCCGTATGAAGATGAGGTAGTTTACATAAAGTCCAATTATATTTTCCTTTTGGTTTGAGGATTTGAGCATGTGAAAACATCAATCTCACACTGATGATACAAAAATTTAGGTCCTTCCTCCTGCTCCTGAAGAACTTGTTTCTGAACTATCTTGGAGGTATGTGACTTGTTTATAGTGCCTTATCATAATTTGTACCTATAAAGTGTCTTCTACTGCTTTATGGAGGTTAAATTTGTCGATCCATTTTTTCCCATTATTTTACTGTTATTATGATTATGATTGTGAGTGTTATTGCTATGTTGATGTTTACATGTCATGTAGATCAGCGGAAAGCATAGAGAATGATTTCTCGAGTCATATATGTCTTTAGTTATATTGGTTTTGGTCCTAGGAGTCATGTAAAATGATCTAGTGATCGCTTGCTTCTGATGACCTGGATACTTGCTGTCTGAGCATACTGCAGAGTTTCTGTTGAATTCTATGTTATAAATAACTAGTTATGGTTTATGTTTTGTCTAATTATGGTTGGTCTGAAGCATAACCTAAAGACAGATTTTCTGGATGTCTTGATCATGCTTTTTTCAACAAGATCATGCCAAACAACTAAATAGTACTTTTGATAACTTATTTCAGAGTTGCAACCAAATGCTAGATATTCGTTCTGGGTAGTGCAATGTATCTGTGTAAGGTACAGGGGAAACAAGGAGTGCTAACCAGGCCACTCAATCCAGCAAGTCAGGGGTGGGCTGGACATAGGTTCAAATCCTTCCATAGTTGATAGAAAATAACTATATGACTTGTTATAAGTTCTACATGAGAATCCATTTTATGATGGAACACCAACTAAATGGAAAGACGTGACACCCAGGAATGGTATTCCCAGTTCCCACCTTGAGTGATGAGGAATTAGTTAGGTAATTCTATTTGAATAAAACATGGTAAGGAACAATTTTGAGGTAATGCTTGACATCTTTGTTCATCCTTCTTTCCCCGCTAAGATTGTGGGCCTAAGAACGTTCCACTAATATCCCAAGTTTCAAGTGTCAACTCTTCTTTTGACCGAGTCTATAAGTGCAAAAATGATCTCTTACACTGGTTGTGAACATCTTCCACTACAAATTGCTGGTCAAATTGTTTTTTTAAGGTTGATTATCATGTTCTGGTTATTTTAGGTCTTTAGGATGATTTTATTTCAACCTTAAAGATTTCTCAGTAAGTCTCTTTCTTTTTGTAATTTTTTTCTCCACTGTTACCATTCATAAATATTGCAAATAATAAAGAGGAAAATAATTTTCTTCTCCCTCACTTTCCCTCCCCCTCCCCTCACCTCTCTGAGCCGGCCGAGCTGGCTCCTTGTGTTTAAATGGAATCACCCTTGTGTTTATTGTGTTGTTGCTTTCGTTTTGATAAACTCCATAGTGTAAGTTTGAGATTTTTGTATCCACCATTAATATATGTTTCAGTTACTCATATAGTATCACTGATATTGCTCTACAATGGCAGATATATTTTCTTGTATGAGACAATAACAAAATCAAAATTCAAGATGCCTTTGACAGAGGTAAAAATTAAAATAAATAAAGCTTCTTGTAATTGATATTTTATTATGACGTATAATTATTGTGACATAATTTCGGTATTTTGACATAATTTTGGTTTTCAATTCAGGAGCCTATACATGATCGGATATCTCGAAATGTTGCACAGGCACTGTCATCTCTGAAGTAACTTCATAGTATGAAGCACCAATTTTGTATTGGAACTTACTCCCCCAACCCCCTCGCTCTCCACCACCCATAAAGAAGTTATAAATTATCATCATTTAGTCCTAGGGTGCACCTTGTTTTGTTGTTTCATGGATATTGCTATGAGGGAGCAATGTTTTCAGTATGACGGTATCCAATGGTTTGTCTCAAATAATGAGGTGGGTAACTGGGTATAATTAAGCATAATCATTTTGTGACTTACTGTTGGAGGCTTTTTTACTTGTGAAAATGAGTAAGCTTTACTTAAATGTATTACAGTGGCAGATGATGCTTTTAACTCCTGTTTTTCAGGAAAATTTAATTTTGATGTAGTGAAATTATCATTTGCCCATGCTTGGTTGGGGTTTAAACAAATGATTTGGCTATTGTATATGACTGGAAGCGCGCACACAAAAGAATCAGTACAGGTAAACCTACCAAGGATCTTCTTGGGCTCCCATTGAATAATGATTTTTGTCAAAGATTACCTTAAACAATTCACGCATAAAGTGCATATGCCAGGATGTTTTAGAAAAAGATTATAGAAGTGATAATTGGATGACTCCATTGAGCTCGTTTATTGTGTAATTTGTATACCATAAAAACAGATTATTTTTTTGAAGTACGTTAAGTGTACTGATCAAATTCTTGAGTGCAACTAGAATCTCATTTTACTCTTATTCTTTTTGTTTTTACTCCCATTTCCTATTTTTTCATCACATTGTGCATGGCTGCATGCATTATGTGTGCTTTTTTTTTTTTTCCTTTATTATACAACAATTTCTCCTATTACGTTCAACATTGTTTGTAAAGTAAGTCGACCTCTTGAGCAAGTGTGTGCGCGAGCTGGTCTTCATTATTAAATTAATCAAAGTTGCATTAAAGCCTTAAAGAGTTGGGGCATTCACATGAAGTGAAAACGCTTGGAGGCTCCAAAAAATAAAGAACTACGTATTTTTGACCAAAAAGGAAAAATGTTTAAGACAGTGCATTCATAGAAGAATACTACCACCAATAGATTGGGTTTATTTACCATCAACTTTCCTTTGCGTTGCCGACTGGGGAAATCCCTCCAGTCAAACATTGGCCATGTGGCTGTAAAAATAATTTGCATCCAAATTTGAAAGTCAAGCTGCCACGAATGCACTGTGCCAATCTCTGACCCTTCTCATCTCTCTTTAGGGGAAAGCTCTGGTCTTCACATCAGCGATGACGCAAACGACTTGATGTGTGTATAAATTGCCATGTTCGGAAGGGAATATGAATCAGACAAGTGGCAAAATTAACCATGTCTGGAGAGGGTGTGAAGTTGCACGGGAACTGGGCAAGTCCTGCTGCTCTCAGAGTTATATGGGCTCTGAAACTGAAAGAGGTTCAGTACCAGTATGTTGAAGAAGACCTCCAAAACAAAAGTCCCCTGCTCTTGCAGTACAACCCTGTGCACAAAAAGGTACCAGTTCTTGTGCATGATGGAAAGGCCTTGGCTGAGTCACTTGTTATACTTGAATACATTGATGAGACATGGAAGCAAAATTCAATACTGCCGGAAGACCCCTATGAAAGGGCACAGGCACGCTTCTGGGCCAAATTCACCGACGAAAAGGTAATTTAACAAGCTATATTGTAATACTATTAACACACTGCTTTATATATATGATCTTGGATCAACTAGTCCTAATGTTCTATTCATACAATTCACAAAAACCAGCATTCCAATGCAACATTACTTCTGTAATTACTAGCATGTGAAAAAAGCTCACAAATGCACAAGATACTGCAAAATCTTTCTGGTTTGATAGTACTACAGGTTACAGGGTTACTATGCTATTTCCACAATAACAATATCCAGAAAATTCGGTTATCCTCTTTATAAACCATATCCCATTTCAGTGTGTGCCAGCAATTATGAGTGCATTCACCAAGAAAGGGGAGGAGAAAGAGAAGGCTGCAAAAGAAGCTCGAGAGAATCTTAAGATCCTGGAAAGTGGACTCCGTGGAAAGCACTTCTTTGGAGGCGAAAGCATAGGCTTTGTGGACATAGCTGCTGGGTGGGTTGGATGCTGGGCTAGAATAGTTGAGGAGATTGCATGCGTAAACCTGATTGATACCGAGACAATGCCTATCCTCAATGCTTGGTTTGGAAGAGTTCTTGAGGTTCCCATTCTTAAAGAATGCCTGCCACCTCAAGATAGATTGCTGGAGCACAACAGAGGCTTTCACAAGAATTTGACAGCACAATCAAGTTGAAGTCTTTGCCACCATCTCTGACTGTTTCCTGCATATCAGATCATCATTCTATTTTCAAAAGTGCTTAATGTGTGAACCATTTATGTACGAGGAATAACATGGGCTTCAGCTCAATTCATGATATCATACATAATAAAATTGGCAAAATGCAAGTGAAAACATTTTTGCAGTATTAGTAGCATTTTAATCAACTTTCATAGGTTATTAGTACCTTCTTATATCATGAAATAATATTTATCCATTGGCTGTCAGTCTTTCTCTCAGTAATAAAAAAGGACCCAAGAAGCAACAATCTTCCAAAATAAGAAAGGCTCATCTCTTTGTTTCTGTTTGAATAAGAAAGAAAAAATAGAGAGACCTTTGGATCAATCAGTCTCTCCACCTTAAAGTAACGAAGAAGAAACTTCCTTGAATCAAGTGACCTAGAAATGATGCACATAAGCTATGCTTTCAGTGTCCAAATATTGTGCTTTTATCCATTACTCCTTCATTTGAGTCTTTGATCGACAGAAAAACAATCAGAGTATAAACTGTTTCCCGCCAGCCTTATCAGGAAGCTGATATAACTTACCATCCAGCACCAATTATAATTATAGTCACACATTGAAGGCTTGAACAAGGGCAGAAGTTTCTTCATCCATCTCAATTTTGTCCTTCTCCATCATCTTAAGGATATCAGAGGCTGATCTCTGAGAAGAAAGGTGCATTCTAAGCAATGATTTGTATAATGGCAAACTTGCACAACCCAAAATATGGATAAATCTGATATACCAATTTGCATCCTCAATATTCCCATGCTTTTCAAAATAGTCAGAAAAGGCCATAACAGTATCATCCGATGGCCTCCAATGACAATCTTGCAACATAGGGAACCCCTTTTTCATTGCTTCAATGGCTAGGTCCATGTTTTGGCTTTTTAGCCTTCCTTCCATAAGGATCTCCCATGTCTTATAATTAGGGTAACCGCCTCTCTCCAGTGTGTGCATATGTAATGTCTCAGCTTTGTCCACCATTCCATTCCGCATGTATGCACCTAGAAGGACATTGGAGACTCGAACATCATACCTAAAGCAGTTGGACTCCCACTCCATAAAAATCCTCTCAGCTTCTACAAGGGCACCTAACTTCACCAAGCACAACAGTATATGCATGTAATTGATACACGTAATTCTCCCACCTACTGCTTTACTAGCTTCCCAAACTCGTAGAACATCCTCTGTACTCTTTAAAGAGGTATATTGTGTAATTAGGAAGAAATAACCAAGGCGATTGCAATTAGACAGCTTCTTTTCAGCACTTCTAAGGGCCAAATTGGATTTGTCAACAAGACCTGCTTTCATATAGTTATTGGCTAAAGCAGACAAAGTGCTCCACCCAACCTGGACATTCTGATCGTTCACCATTTCTTTGTAGACCATCTCCACTGAAGCAATCCCAGATAGCTTGGCATTTGCATTCATCCAAAGGTTGTAGGACAGAACAGTTAACGGTATCTTGTTATTCCTCATTTGCAGTATAACAAGGGGTACTTTCCCAAATTGAGATGTGGCCATATACAACTTTATCATCTCGTTATAGAGATGGGGGCTTACAATCAGCCCCAACCCACCAAGCTTCAGCATGAGAGCCTCAGCTTTCTCCGTGTCCCTTCCCACAACATAACCACGAAGAAGCAGGAGACAAGCAGCTTTTCGTGAAGCAGCGTCAGTTAGACTCTCAAAATAATCTTCAGCTGCCAGAATACCATTCACTTTGAGGATTGATTCCAATCGCATGGCATGATCAGCCGGCGATATCCGCAAATGGCTTTGAGTTTCCATCCATGTTAGTATCTGATATCAACAAGAAAAGAATCGAATTTCAAACAAACCCCACTCATTATGCCACAAAGGTACACAGAGCCTTTCCTCGTGTAAGTAAAAAGGGAAGAAATTTCACTAAAAAAAAGCTCTAAATATCGTACTTTCCCTTCACCATCAAATGGGTTGTAATATATATCCTCTACATTAAACCATAATGGAGGTTTTTGGGCCCAACTGTAATTAGCCTAATATAAACTCAAAACAAAAAATGCCGCAAAAAAATCAACAATCAACCACAAGAAAGTAGAAAACATGCATAATTGGCAACAACAAAGTTTGCAACCTGACCAATCTACAAGTGAGAACAAGTAGAAATATAGCATACTGATGATCAAAAATCAAAGTTGGAAGTTGTTTGGAACCTGGAGAGCGTGGTTGTAGCGCTTAGATTTCAAGAGTTGGATGACAATGTGGCGCAGTCCGGGAACGGAGATTTTGTGGCCTTGGCTGACCCAATCTTCAATCACGGTGGTTGCGCTCCGACCCGGTTTTTTGATTCCCAAAATCTTGCTCTTGAGCTTATCAACCGGCGAAGATGAAGAGCAGCTTGACGACATGTGGCTCCACCTACATCAAATTGAAAAATTTATACTTCAATCAGCACAAACTGAACACATAGGAAGAGATACTGAGAGTGAGGAAGAGGGTTGTGGAATGTGAGACCCACCGTCTCAGACCGGCAGAGACCCAACGGCTCGCCATGGAAGAAGCTTAGGCGCCGGTGCAGAGTGTGCAGATGGCTCGGGAAATTTGAAACAATTAGCCAAATTGTCCTATAATAGAACAATCTATTTACACACTTATGGTAAGTTGGTAACCATATCATTTTTGTTTTTAAATTTTTAATTATTTATGTTGTTAAGAACGACGCCGTTGGAGTTTCTTAACCCACCGTCACGCAACGTTTCAAAGTTGGGCCGTCAAAACAAAACCAACCCTGTCGGCTCCGATTATTCATTCATTTCTTCCTTCTCTCGCATTCGCAGACTACAGTCCAGAGGTTTCGCTCACAGCTAAGCAAAATCCGAAATTGAAAATCTGGAGCATCAGCATCACTGACAGAGCTAAACAAATACTCTATCAATCTCAATTTTTACTCCGAAATGCGGAGATTGAGGTTGCTAGGCCTGGTGAGCAAAACGAAGCTAAAAAATTCGTTCTTTTTTCTCCGCCATTTATGTTTTATTCTTAGCCCTTATATGTATTTTAGGCGCAGTGTCAGAGGCATTTGGTGTCGTCGTTGGCGGTAGAACCGGCCATTGATCAAGCTGATTGGCCTCGGAGGCTTTCTTCATTGCGTAATGCGTTGTTTCTCACAGAAAGTAAACTCTTCGATGCCTTATTTCTCATGCCTAATTGGTTTGTGGCTAAGCTAATTCAGAGGCGTTCTTAATCCTATGCTTTTTCAAACTTAGGTTTGCGCTGCTATGGTTCCGTAGCTGGTTTCGCTTCCTCATTGGGAAATCGCTATTTCCATGCCTCAGGTTTTAAACTCTCCCTCTAACGGTGACAAACTACTTTTTTGGGTTCATGGCTTGAAGTTGACGATTTTTGCAGGGATTTGCTGCGCACCTGAGCGAGATTACTACGAAACTCTCGGCGTTTCTCGGAATGCAAGCAGAGATGAGATTAAAAAGGCTTTTCGCACGGTCAGTATACAAATCTTGAGTTGCATGGAGTTTCTGGAAGGTCTTTGAGTTGTTCTGGTTGAATGTGGATTGGTGGATGAACTTTTTTGATTGAAATGTAAAACATGCATAGTGCTGTTGATGTTTTTTTTTTTCTTGATATCTTCCCTTCTCAGTCTACAGTTTTCCACCCTCTTTGTGTTAATTAGGCCAGTGGCAATCTAGGTGTATCGGATTTTAATTTGTGGGAAGGGAGGTGGATGGCATATATAGTGAAAATCTTGCTCAATGTGTTTTGATTTTCCGGATAGATAACTTGTTGGAGCATTTTCCACAATAAACAATTTCTTAAGTTTTGATACCAGTATGAATACCTTTACCCCATTTGGTTAAAGGGTTGAAATTTGGGATAAGTTCTGAGTTCAGTTGAGTTTCAGTTAGGATTATCAATAATGGTCTGACCATAAAAAGTTTCACTATTATACACTTTTGAAGCTGTGCCAAACTAATTGTTCGAGTCAAGACACTTGTCTTGTGCGTCACTTTCAGCAAAGATTCTCTGTTCAAGTTGATGACGCTCAATATTAATGCAGCTTGCCAAGAAGTATCATCCAGATGCAAATAAGGACAATCCTTCTTATAAGAGAAAATTTCAAGAGATAAGAGATGCCTATGAGGTTTGACTTCTTAGATGGGTGGCAACTTACCAAACTTCTATATGAATTTTTTAGAGTTGTTCCTCATTATGTTCTTATCACATAACTACCAAAATTTGGAATAGTTTTTAAGCTTTCCTAATTTGATGTTTATGATTTTCATTGTTGATTCTAGACTTTGCAAGATCCTGAAAAGAGGGCACATTATGACAGGGTAATAACTCTCTGTCTCTGTCTCTCTCCCTTTTTGGCACTTTATTTATGTTTGTACTTGGAAGAAAAAAAACAAATTTGGTATCATGCTGAGAATTTGGTGCTGAGCCTTTGTCATTGAAAGTTTAATTGTTAAATTGTTTCTGCAATAAAATCCTGAACCCCATTTAATGTTTTTAGATCTTACTCAGTTGTTCTTTATGTTTTTATGTCCAATGAAGAAGGGCTCAAGTGGGAAAGGAAATCCAGGCTATACTGCTGGTGATGCAGAGGGATTTAGATATGGTTATCAAACTCATGGCGCTGCTGATCCAGAGGGGTTTAGATATGGTTTTCAAACTGGAGCTCATTTCTCCAATTCATTCCATAAAATATTCTCAGAGGTATCTCAGTGACCTGTTCTATCTTGATGTTAATGCAACCGGTTAGTGTGCCTTGTTGAAATCTCCAATCTTCATTATTCTGACAGTCATTTGATACTGCAGATCTTTGAACATGAATTCGATCAAGTTGCATCTGATATTCAGGTAAAATTGATTCGCCCATGGTTTCAGTTGTCATGTGGTTTTCTCTTTCTGTATTTCCAAGCTCAAATGCTTAATGTTTTAATGTGTTTTGTAGGTGGAGCTGTCACTATCTTTCTCTGAAGCTGCTAAGGGATGCACAAAACATCTGTCTGTCAATGCATATGTTCCCTGCGATTCTTGCGGTGAGTTGATTAAATATTTTTAGATCATGTTGTCATTAGAGAACCTTTCATCATAACTGATATGTCTATTTATTTTAAAATTTTAAATCTTTATAAGATTTGTGCAGGGATTTTTCTTTTTTATTTTTAAATAATATTTGGTTGTGTTGAGATTAAGAATCAATATTATTGTTTTGAATATACTCTGTTTCTAGCAAGTGCTATTGCGAAAAGAGTAACTTTTTGGAAATGTTTACACCTTTTGTGTGACTTTGATATTTCCCATTAGTCTCTGAAAGATTATCATATTCCATATATTTGGAGGTAGATATCATGGCATGTCTTGGATAAATACGAGCTGTATTAATGTTGGGAATTTCTTGTATTCACTGTATCACCAATAGAACATACATGCAAGGAAGAAATGACTATAGAATAAAATCATTATGACAGAAAAATTGGGCCAGATAAGCAAAGTCCTGATATTGGAAGGGTAATGAATAACTCATTTCTATAATCATAATGAGAAACAATAGTTGATACAAGGTTTTATTGAAAATATCGTACACATTTTTGTCAAATATTGGATTCATAAGTTGTAATTGTTTCTTTTTATGATTTCCATTTAACAATCAATTTCCTGTTATAAATAATTTCTCTTGTCTTTGATATCTCATGATGCAGATGGGCGTGGCTATCCACCAAAGGCCAAGACAAAAGTTTGTCCTACTTGCAGAGGTGTTGGGAGAGTAAGTTTTGAAGATCTGTACTGATGATGATTTGGGAATATTTCTCCTGAAAAGAGTCAGTTTGTGAGGATAATTTCTTTTCTGTTGTTCTAGAAATGTGACAAAATATTAAATTTTCATAGTCCATGTCTTATATTGTTTAAATCTTCTATCAGGTTACCGTTCCTCCATTCACATCAACATGCAGTACTTGTAAAGGGTCGGGCCAAATAATCAAGGTTTGATGTGAATGCCAATGAATAACTCCATTGAGTTAATTGTTTGATGCAGTTAATATTGTTGGTGTTTAATTTTTGTTGCAGGAATATTGTATGTCATGCAGTGGATTAGGGGTAGTTGAAGGTGTTAGAGAGGTTAAAGTTACGATACCAGCAGGTCGGTAATATATCGTTTTATTTGATGAAAGCAGGTTCAAAATGGGTTGTCTGATCTTGCATACTGTGCTTTCACATGTGTGTTACAAAACTATCAATAGGCTCTGCAAATCTTGTCATGTACTTTATTATTATTAATATTATTTAATTGAGGGACAGGCTGGACAGTCTCAACTAGTTCAGCAAATATGCATTCAGAAATTTTGAGGATCATGTTGAGAGTTTAGCTTGTGGCTTTATGTTTCATAATTGTTGTCCTACTCTTCGGGTCTGTTTGGATCACTAATTCCTTTGCATTTTCCCAAGAAATCAATTTCTTTTCATTTTCCGGGGAAGGGAATGTGAAATTCTCTTTCCTGTGTTTGGTAATCCTGGGAAAGTAAACCAGGAATTATCTTTTTATTTCCATTCCCATGTTTGGGTTGTGTAAGAATTGGAAATGAAAAGTGTTAGTTTTTCAATTATACCCTCATTTATTATTTATTTTAAGAATGAAAATAGAGATGACATTTTAAAATAATAGCAGGGTTGGTTTTGTCCAAAAAAAAAAGCAATAAATGCTTTCCTAGAGGTGGAAAACAAAACCCAAGTTGGAGTAAGGGTTTGATTTTCCCCCCAATAAGAGCATCAAATTCCCTTGTGCTAGGAATTGATTTTCCTTCCTCGTACTTACGAAACGTGGGAATGGAATTGATTTTCCATTCCCAAGCCTCCAAAACTTGAGCCAAACGGGCTCTTTCTTTTAATCCAATATCCTCGATGACAGATACGGCCAATATCTGCATAATGATATTTTTAGAAATTTTGAAGTGATATAACTTGTAGACAAACATTACTGAGTGAGCTGAGCTCAACATGAAACTGACTTTTCCATAAGATTAAAAGAGGGTAAATTCATGTTATTACATGAAGCTTCTCTTTTTATATGATGTGGCTTTAATGCCCAGAAGTCATTATATGCTACTTGTTCTGGTTCTTGCTTTAGTTTCTTCCTTGATGTGCACCTTTGAAAGTAAGTCCATAATTCATTCTTGATTTAAACCCCTCCTTAGATCCGAAAAATAAGGAGGATTCCTCGCTTTTATGTAATCTCTCTCTCTCTCTCTTAAATGGATTAGGCATGGATTCTGGAGATACAATCCGTGTACCAGAGGCTGGGAATACTGGGGCACACGGAAGTCAACCAGGCTTGCTATACATTAAACTAAAGGTACAATTCTACTCTCTCTCTTATTATTATAGTGATCACTTTAACTTCATTTGCAGAGTGTGAGATGCCATCACAATTAGTGTCTACTTTGTTTTTTTTCAGTGAGAAACAATTAGTGTCTACCGTTATCAAAACTTTTATTTTAAGGTCAATGTAAATGTGTCCAAAAAGTGAAAGGAGAAAAACCTAGCATTGGTTTTATTTTTTGTAGATGTTGGTATTGTTGGAATCTGGACTATGCCTTCTTAAATTCTTTTGCTCGTTGGTGATGTAGGTTGCTGAAGATCCTATCTTTGCTAGAGATGGTGCAAATGTTTATGTGGACTCTAATATTAGCTTTACACAAGTGAGTCTGATTCCTCTCATGGATATATCTCTATAAATTACCTTGTTTTAATATGATGAGATACTCTTTCCGCAACTTCTGGTGCTTTGAATTGTACTGTTTGTTTCCCAGGTGGGATTCTAGGAATCCCATATCCATTCCTTGGAACAAGATTTCTAGAAAGTCATGGAATGTGACGTTCCCATTCCAGTGTTTGGAAACATTGGGAATGAAAATAGTGTTATCAGGACACCAACGAAATATTATTGTTTTGACATAAATCTAAGGTCATTATAATTTACAATTTATTCTAGAGATAAAAGAGAGAAATTCACCTCTTCTTTAGGGAATGCAAAATCTCCATTCTGTCAGCTTTGGATATCCGTTGAAAAAGCATGTCATGCTCAAGTGCACCTACCAAATATGGGAAAGGAATTCCATACCCACTCAAGTGCCAGAATAAAATCTAACACCACCTTAGTACCATATCATACCATCACATTGTTTTACTTTTGTTTGTCTTTTACTTTTTAAAATTACAAGCTTAACACTATCTATTATTCTAAAAAAAACAAAAAAAAGCTTAATAGTTTTCGTCTTTGCTAGCTTGAGTCATATTTTTTTGGCATATCTATTTATTCCAAGAGGAAGCTTCATGCTAAGTATAAACATTAGAAGTGAGTTTTAAAGCAATGAAATATATGTTAGGCAGTAGTTGTGTTCCTGGTCACACTAGCACAATATAAGCATTGCACTATCTGATAATGATTATACAAGGTTTTCAGAAGTGATAGGCTTATTGAATTCTCTTTAATTTCTTTAACTATACATATTGCATCATCTATAATCGGCTAAAGTATATGGGTAGATATTTAAGGAGATTATTCCCAACTTGTTTCGCTTATGAAATACTTTTGAAAAGTGATTTTCTAATGCATTTAGGCTCATTGTCATATGTTATGATATTAAATTTTTTTCACTTGTACAAGGGTAATTAGATAACTCACACATTAGGGCCGATCATAAACAATTGAAATACTGTGAGAGTGAATTTGTTTTCCTTTTCTGAAAGAAACAGAAATTTTATTTCTTTTCACAGGAATGGTAGGTAATGTTGACAAAAAGTCAGATAAAATACAACAGAACAAAGTTGTATTTAATGCACTTGTTACTTTCAGGGGCCACTTTGCTTCTATCAACTTTCATGTCAGATCTAAATACTTGAGAGGGGAATTTCCTTGTCCTATCTCCCTGTGTAACTATTTATTTCGTCAACCCTTAAATATTACTTTTGATGCTGACTGTTTGAATTTTGCAGGCTATTCTTGGTGGTAAGGTTGAGGTACCAACTTTGTCTGGGAAGCTAGAAGTAAAGGTAAGAGTTTTGTCTTTATTCTAAACCCTTATCATCTGATTAACTTGATATATTTTTCCCAAAAAAACGTAACTTGATATTTTTTTCGATAAAATTGAGATTACAGAGATAAATTTTCTCCATCTTTTCTCTTTATGCTCTTCTTCTACTCTAATTTTCTTTCTCTTCCACTTTCTTCTTGATTTCTACATCACACCGACTCTTCCTTGCAATTCTGGATCTCTCAGATACCAAAGGGGGTTCAGCCTGGACAACGTATGATACTAAGAGGCAAAGGTAACTAAATTGTTCTTTTTCACTGCTTAAAAGTTAGTACTGTTTTTTTTTGAAATTTGCTTAGCCTGTAGGTTTCTGCAGGACTGCCAAAGCATGGTTTTTTATTTAACCATGGAGATCAATATGTGCGCTTCCGAGTCAAATTTCCCTCGTAAGCTGTCTCTATTATTCTTGATTGCATAGGTTTATAACTATAATATGTTTGGTTGTTTGTACGCTTTTATTGCTTGCAAAAATATGCTGAAAGTGTTTACTCACAGATTACATGTGTTGAATGATTATTACTTGGGTCTTTTAGATCATATAGACGATAGATCAAACATTTGATTTAATTGTACATATCTTCTATATTTCCCTATCAAATTGTTTGAAGAAGCAGAACTGAGATTTTGAAAAATGCGTGTTGACATTGGCCAAGTTATCAAGTGAAGACTGACCTGCTTTCTTTTTAGCTCTTGTGCTCTAGGATAACTATGTTGAACCCAAATGAGCTACATGGCTTTATTTAAAATGTAGATTAATGCCTCTATTTCAATTTTTTTGCGAATGATTTTTTGCTTCACCTGGCCAACTGCAGAGACAACCAATGAGCATTCTCACATTTGAACTTTCAACCAGATTTTTGCAGTTTGTTTCCTTTTAATTATTATTGGCCCATAGGATAGGGTCCAAAACAAACACTATTCGAGCATATACTCAACTGTATTTACCATCTTAATAGATCTGATGAGGAAGTCCTATTGTTGCATGATGGGCTGCCTTCTAAAACTGATGTCATGTTCTATATACTGTATTTTAACGAACAGCATTTTTGGTCCAGTGGGAGAATGCAATTATCTCATTCTTGGATTTTTTGTTTTATGTTTTTTGTTTTAAAGTGAAATAAACGAACGCCAACGTGCTATATTAGATGAATTTGCGAAGGAGGAGATAAGTCATGGAAACAGCGCCTCCAGCGAAAGTGATTGGTAGGCATATTTCTTTTTAAATGCTTGTTATTTGATGCTTCTTTTTTAAGAAACGTAAATATCCGTATGCTTGGTGTAATGTGATTTTGCACAAGCCACTTATTAAACTCTAGTGTAAATACACCTTCGACCCCTGTAGTTTCTTAAATGTTTCAATGTTCATGCATTTCTAATTAGAACAATATTAACCTCTTAGTTTTGAATTTCTCTATCTGAACTCTCCATCCATATCTGTTAAATGTAATTGGTGGAAAGCATGATAACATGCTCGGCACGCAACCATGACCAGAAGCAGTGTTTTTTTCATGTTCAAAGCGACGTTGATCCAATGGGGACCCCAAATACATATCTTTAGCAAGTCTGAGTTGGTGGTCATCCTCAAGAATGGCAGTCAGAAAGATGAGAAAGTAAAGAGTTCACCAGATAAGGTTTTCTGTTCCCTGATGCAATGGAATGCATTGCATGCAAGGAACCTCAACAAGAAAGAATGAGTTAGTGTTGAATTCTGCCAATAAAATTTAATGCAATTGGAACAGAGGGTTCGGATTGACACAGTCAAAATTATGAGGTTATATTGTTCACTTTAGAGAAACATACAGCATCCTATTAGAGAAAAAAAAAAATTTAGTAAACTACTGGGGAAAGGTGTACCCTACCCTATTTTCTAATACATAGACTAGTGCATAGATTAATTTGAAATTTCGCTATTAAATAATGATACTATTGTGCTCCCTCTCTCTCATTCCTTTTATATTAAGATCATGGGGGTGCTCTAGCTATCAGATATTTGAAGTCATCATAAGTAGTTGTTTGAAGGATCAAGGAGTAGTATTCTAAGATCGTTAAGTACCCGAGAAAACTACCAATCCCTATAAATTTTTGTTCCGGTCTTCCATTCATTTTATCCATGTTGACCAACATTATCTTGTCCTGAAATTTATTTTTTCTATTTGGATTGGTCGGGTCAATTTGAAATTTAAGTAAAATATTTAGGCGGCCTCCCTGTTATTAGAAATTGAAGTCAGATAAGCATACATCAATCAGCTAAAATATCGAATAAATATCAGTAGATCTTTTAGTGACTCTTCTGATAGTGATGAGTATCTTTAAATGGACAACAGGCTTTATCAGCAGCTATCTACTGGTTGAACTTACAGGTTGCAGCAAACACTTGAACGTGTTACGAGTCCTAGGTTTATGCTTGAACTCTCGATATTCATATTGATCCTTTTGCTGCTGAACAAATCCATGGGCTGAATGCTGGCTCAAGGCGATTTTGATCGAGATACCAATGATACAGAGATTGCTGCATCTCCTTACTCTGGAGTCCTGTTAATCAAAGGTACCAATTTTCTCACAACCCGTCGGTATATATTCCCCCATCCTTCAAGTAATTGGCAGGAATTAATGTCTGCGTATTGCTATCTTTTGCTTTTAGTCCTGTTTTAGTTTAGTTCTAAATTGGTTGTATAGAAGTGCCTACTTTTCAATTGTAAAAGTAATGGTTGTCCAATTACTGACTGTATGATTCTTTTCAAATCTTCACCTCGAATTGTCATTAATTGATAATTTCTTTCTAGATGTAATTTTTTTGCTAGTTATATAAGATGTGATTATGAAGCTAAAGAATGAGCTATTGAGCGTGTCCACTTTGCCTGTGTAAAGGTTTAAGATATTAGGGTGGTATGAATAGCATAAAACGTGTTCCTGGACTGTCGTTGACAAGTTTGTGCATGTTTAGGGAAGAATAGCCCTTCAAAATTTCTTGTGTTTGTAGGTCAAGAGACAAATGTAGGACTGTGTTCTTGAACTGTCATTGGCATTGCACATTTTTGCATGTTTAGTGAAGAATTAATGTACATGATTTGATAGTAATTCATTGTTATTAATACTTGAAGCAGCTTCCCGTGAGACCATTTTCGAAGCAGAGGCCAGGGACCCCAAGTCATAATTTTTTGCAGTGGCATAAAATTGCTTTTTCATTGTTGACAAAGACAACTTGATAATGTGTTTCTGAGGCAAGCAGGTTTCATGTGCACCTGAAATATGGCCTAGAATCCCCACTTTTTCTGTGTCATATGAATGTCTCTGACTCTCTGTACACATTATCAATGGTGGATTTGAAATTACGTAGGGTCTCTGTACATCGGTTGCCCCATTTTATATCATTGTAGCATTGAAGCTACGTTTAGTGATTGTGACTTTATAGATTTACTTTTCTCCACCGTTTTGTCCATGGTTCAATTATAAATAAATTAATAAATTTTTTTTAAATTACAGATTCATCTATGCACTTCTCTATAATTTTATTTTAGTCCCCATTGCCCAAAATAGAAAAAAATTAATTTAACTATTATGCAAATTTAGAAATATGTTAGTTTTATGACTGTTACCCATGTTTAGGGTTTAGCTCTTGGTTAATTTGACATGGCAAGGACGAGATTTATTTGAGATTTAGAGTAATTATGCAAATTAATTTTGTATTAGGCCAGTGAGATTTAGAGTAAACAAAAATTTGGGTATCAACATGGTGGTTTTTTTAGGGCACCATGTAAACTTGTACATGTGAATGGAGGGCATGAGTCCCACACTCATTGTCAGGTGTTCTTTTTTTATTGTCTGATCGATTTCAGGCTGCCGTCTAGATTGTAAAAGGTAAGTCGGACGTATGTGTTTTTTTCTCTTTTCAGTAGCCTATAACTATTAGACTTTCTTTTGTGTCCCTTGAAATTTCACATAAAAGATGGGTTATCATAAGTTGTGCGTTTCACAGTTTTTAGAGCCTAGCACTCAGTACAAGGCATGGATAGTCAATTTGTGTAGGGAATTCGGATTAGACAAATCTCCTCTTTTTTTCTAAGAGTCACTTTATAATACAAGTGATAATTTATTATGTTTCGTATAATTAATTATCATTCTGTAGTTTGTATAAGGGTAAATACTAAGGATCCAAACCCAATTAATAAAATTATTTTTTTGAAAAAAAGGATTGAGATTTTATTCAAGGTGCGTCCATAAGTCAGTTAGGCAGTACATCAATCTAAATCCAATTAATAAAACACATAAAGTAATTATATTATTTTTATTTACTTTTATACCAAAAAATATGTTTGTATTACTCCTGGTGAATTGTACGAGGCTTTTTGCCATGCATTGCATTAAAGTTATAATTATTAGAAACATTGAAATATTCTCCTACAAGTTGGATTTTTAACTTGGAAAATACGGCTGGTTGTTGATTAAGTAATAATAATGGTCCCAATCATTGAAACATCCTCGTTTTCTTGTATTTTTACGGGTCATTTACCATTAAATTAATAAAAAAATTTAAAACTATATATTTCTCACAATGTACTTTTTCATAATTGCAATTTAGTTCCTATTGACCAAAATAGAGAAAGATAAAATACAATAAATTAATAAACATACACTACTACTATGCACAATTTTTTTTTTTTGGCCGGGACTACTATGCACATTTTTATTTATACTAGGTTTGTATATATTTGACTATTATGACTACTATGCAATAAAACGGCTTAGGGTTTACTTAATGAGTTTTGGCCTCTTGCCGCCTCTCGCCCAAAACCCAAAGCCTAAACCCTAAGTCATAATCTCAAGAACTCCAATAGTAAACTCTAAACTCCATTTCTAAACCTTAAACCTTACTTTTAAATTCTCAACCTTATTCCGCCCAAAATTCCGGAGCTAAATCCTAAGTTATAAGCTTAATAACTCCAATTCTAAACCCTAAACCTCATTTCTAAACTTTAAATACAATTTTTAAACCCTAATTTGGACATAGCAATGAGAAAAAATAATAAGCAAATTGATATTTTTCGACATAGCTAAATACATGAAATAAGAAAGTAAATTGGACTTATTAACTAAATTAAATACCAGGGGTGACTAAATGAATATGACATGCAAGAGTTTAGAATTGACCTAATCTCGGAAATACCAGGGGTGTCATACTCTACACTTCAATTACCTAGCTAGTATTGAGTGTAAGCATGCTAACTTGGGGGGTTAGTGCATGCATTAAAAGATAATATAAAATAGGTCCAACATTTAGTAGTGTGTGGCTAATCGCAAGATTCAAAGGTCCACATGTGGATAACTATTAGACGATGCTGCAAAGTTTAAACTCTTGTATTAAATTTGAAGGCTAGATGTATTGTCTCTCGTAACCCTCACTTGTCTCTTGAATTGTACTTTAGGTGAGAACTAACTCATAATTTTATTTTTTTTATTTTTTTATTTTTATATATTTTTAAGTATGACTAGCTGATCACATGTATAGCTAGTATGACTATCCTAGACTAGTATACTACTATGTCATGTGTACTATTTATTTTAAATAACTGTAAAATTTGTTTGATATGGATAGGTGAATTTGATAATTTGATTTAGCTCTGTCCTCTCTCCTTGCTGGTTCCGCTAAAATATTATTTTAGTTGGTATACCCAATCCTCTTAAAAAATTATTATGGCTAAGATTTGCATACATAGTCATGACACGTAGTGACGTAGATAAGATAATTAAAGTTGAAGAGGTTAATGATGCTTCTAAAAACGTTAGTTAATTAATAATAAATAATTTTTATTCAACCAACCAAGATATATGTATAGGTACTCTTGGGAAAAGAAGGTATAAAACAAGGTGTAATGATAAAATAGGTGTTGCCGTCCGAAATATAAATATTAATTATGCCGATCAAATGGCAATTTCCACGCAAAGTCCAACAGAGAAGAAGACACCACAATATTACAGCTTGTGCTTAAATCACGGATTGGGGAGTTGAGGAAGTTCTGTTGTTGTTGTTGTTTCTGGGTTTTTGTCTTTTTCCTTTTTGTCCTTGTTGTGTTTGATCTCACCATAGAAATATGAGACAAAGCCCCATAGAGAGAGTGCAAGAGAAACCCCTTTTTCTGCTTGAAAATTTTCATGGTAGAAAATAACAGCTAGGATCTCTGTCATTGGGAGCAGTACGGCAATTGTAATACCAGAGAGCAAAGATGAGGCACAGAAGATGATTCCTATGGCTCCCAAGAAGAAACCCTGCCAAATTATTGCACTCATTACAAGCACCACATAGTACTTGGCTTCCCCCAGCTCGAAGTTTCTTGCTTCCCTTGGAATAACCTACACAGGTTTAAATCCATTAATTAGACTCTTTTTCAAGAGAAAGATCGATATATATATATATATATGTATATGTCCATAATACCTTGCATATATATGCATCAAATAATGTGATAGATGACATCACATTTTAAATATATATACGAAATATGAACAAATGAAAAATTGTAATTTGAAAGAGATTTCCATGTCATAGTCGTTGTATATACATATATATACTTTATATTTATCCCTAATCACATAACATAGTACGTCATGAGAGAGAGACACACACATATATATATAATAAAAGAAAGTTGGTTTCCTGAAATTTGAATTCCAAACTCAAAAAATACTTAATTTGAATGTTGTAATTAAGGTCAAATTCAAATGCTTCTTAGATAAATTATTGTGTGTCACTATAACACTAAGTGACATGCTAATGTGGTGTTATCAATTTACTCAAATTATAATACATGTAGAATTTTTAAGAATATTTATTAAAATTTAGAGTTTTAGATATTAATAATTGAACACGTGTTATAATTGAGTGAATTGAAAACACCGCTATTATAAATACATAAACTATACTTTTAGTCTAATATGGTAGAAGTGGTAGAAATTGTCACATATTAATAATTGAACACGTGTTATAATTGAGTGAATTAAAAACACCGCTATTATAAATACATGAACTATATACTAAGTTCTTGTATGTGATTTTCTTGCAAATTCCAAAGTATTTTATATTTAGATTAGATATATATATTCGTCTCATGAATGTTTTACTTGTCAATGAGAGGTTTTATATATTAAGCTTAAAAAAAAGTGTAACTCTCATATGGATGTTAGAATATTTACAGCTATATATTAGATTCGGTATTTATCACTTTTGAATTCCCTGTACCATAATCATACTTCTGGTCTAATATGGTAGAAGTGGTAGAAATTGTCACATATCCAATAAATGATTGTGTACGACTTTTATGGAAAAGAATCATATTTGTACTCACATAATGGGGTCAATGTGGGACAATTTTGTTGCACTAATTTGGGACTAAGAATCCGATTACTGTGTACCTAGAATTAAGGAATTAAGGTTTGAAGAGCAGATTCGGTGCAGTTTCAGGTACCAAACTGGTACCAAACACCTGGTACTAAATCTGTTTTTGTTTGATGAGAGAGAGAGAGAGGTAGGTCAAACCTTGAAGTCATTGTTAATAAGCATCCCCACAGTGCAGAAAAGAGTAGCAAACAAACACATAACCAACTGAATCTCCAAAACCAAAGAATACGTGATGGTTTGCTTGGCCTTCATGTACGTCAACTCAATCAACGGCAACACAAACCCATACAACGCCGAAGCCGCCACTGTCATCAAAAACCCAGCAATATACTCCTTATTCGACTCACCCCTCGGACGATCGGAGCCGCTATTCAAGCCCAGAATGGCCGCCCCAATGGTCAGCAAAACGACGGCGTTTATGGAGTAGGAGGTGAACTTCTGCTTCACAAGCAGGAAAGCGAACAAGGCCGTGAAGGCCAGCTGGGATGCGATGATGAGAGAGGAGGTCGAGACCGGAAGGCGGGCGACGCCGTAGGCGTAGAGGTAGTCGTCGAGGCCGGTGATGATGCCGATGACAGCCGTGGCTATGAAGAGCGGGAGCCTCATGGAGAAGAGTTTGGTTGGTGGGCTTGATGGGCCTTCGTTAGCGGAGCTACTGCGGCGGCGGCGGCGGCGGCGGAAGAAGTAGGAGATGAGTATGGGGATGAAGATGATGGGCCAGCCGCCTGTTTCGAGCCAACTTGAGAGCCATACACGTTTGCCACCGTGGATGAAGTAGAGGCGCATTATTAATGGGCCTCCACAGTTGCCTATGGATAGGAGTATGCAGTTTAGGATAAGAAGGGTCTTCTTCATGCTGGCTCTTCTACGTTGCTCTTTAGCTTCAGCTTCCTCTTCCATGCTCATCGCTTTGGATGCTATGAATGTGTGTATGTGTGTGTGTGAATTAATGGACCGAGTGTGGTATTAATTATAGGCTATATCTAGCAAACATGGAGAGAGAGAGAGATCGAAAGAGAGAATTAATGGAGCAAATACTGCCAGAAAAATGTGACATGTGCAAGCTAGATAGAGTTAAAGCAATGAATTTAGTTGATATATCAGACAGATCAAAATTTATACAATATATTTGGCATATTCTACATGTGTAGTCATATATTAGATATTCAAAGTTTACACATGTTATGCAAATATATATCATCTTCCCCTAGGCCTAATATATCGCCCTATAAAAATTGAAAATAATTACTGTGTATGTATAACACATGTACATGTGAGGTGGTTTTAATATTTGGCTTGAGTAAATAATTACATACGCAAATTAAAATTCATTGGCATCATTAGCTACATGTAGATATATCATATATGCAAAGCCAATCAGACACTGCCTTTGAGTCTGAAGCGATGCACAACTACCCTTCAACCTTATGTGGTCTACTCTACAAGTCCAAGTCTACCAATATAAAGTAGCTATAGGTCTTTCAGTGGAGTTATATATGATTGATCGGCAGTGTCATATATAGAAAATTATTTTGCTCATCAGATGAGTGAAGTGTCACTACCTAGTCATGCTCACCAGTGGTGAGCAAAATAGCAGTCGTTATGCTTAGTTAGTCCATTTTTTTCTGTGTTTATCTGCTTCCTGTGCAACCAACATCATCAACCAGCCTGGCAATGTTAATCCATAAATCACATCAACCCGCACTTCTGCAGCATGCGTTTTCATTTTTCAGTTGAATAGATATTTTGGAATTTTGTGCCTGCTCAAAGTTGAGACATCTGGTTTCATTTTTCATTTTTTAAATTAAACAAATCAAAAATTATTAAGACATTTAAATTTAATAGACAAAAACATAATGATTCTTCTTCTTTTTTTTTAACCATGAAATATAGTGATACAGCCCAAAAGTCAATCACACTGAATTTCAGCCCATTGTTCAAATTAATATGATACAGCCCAAAACTCAATCACACTGAAACTGGTAAGCCCACGATTCCAGCCATGTATGGACTAACTCAATTCCAGCCACATATAAGCCCAAAAAAAAAAAAACACGAAAAATCTTCACGAAAAGCTAATAAGGTAAAAATTTACAATTCATGAGCATATATTGGTATTTACGAGTTTATGACAAAGACACAAAAATTTACACCTAATCTGTGAGAAATTGACAATGAATTTTCATATTAAGGAAGGGGGATACTTATAGCATACGTAATTCAAGACCTTAACCAATTTACAGATGCTTGAGATTTTCTGCTGCCTTAGGCAGGGAGCTTGGAATTAGGGAGTAAAGGAGAAGTCAAAAAATATATCTGTAATTTTGAATTAGGCTAATTATATGGAGGTATGATGCAGATACCAGTTGGTCAATGTCCCTCATATTTATGCTTTAAATTCATTGTACAGTTATACCAACTTGCATTATTATGACATAAATATGGAAATTAGTTTGTATTTTATACTATTTATAAAGTTGCATTTAATCCATCAAAAGATGGCATCCAAAAAGGCCATAAATCTGTCCTGTTTCCCAACTTGCAGTGTCCTATATTATTGATAGATGGCTAGAGGTCCCTATGATCTGACTTTAGGTAGTTCTAGGACCCCCCCAATAAATTAGGGGTCCATTAAGAGCAGGATGGGACCAGTTTTGAAAGGAGTCCACCTCTCAAGATTCATCATTCTTAAGCAATTGGGCAACCATGTTAATTTCTAAATCTAAACAATGGGTGTTCGGCCAATCTTGTATCTGATTTTAATATGTCTTTTGATCTTTATCAGCTTGGACTTGAACTTGGGCATACTCTATTCTGGCTCAAAATTCTCATTTCTGAGCCACTGATTTGGGCCATTCTCCAATCCAAGCAATCCAAGTAATAGTGGGTATAAGCATAAAACTGGGTTTGCCTTGACTACTAAGATGAAATTTGATCTTCTTGGCCATAATAAATTGTTTAAGGGTTTAAAGACCCATCGGCATAAATTTCCATTTTTCTGTTTCTTAAATATCATCCACTTTTGGAGATTGCATGGCTGTGGAAAATAGTAATTCGGCAAACAAACCCTTCAGTTCTTCATGAAATGAAGAAGAAATAAAAGTTGAGAAAAACAAATTGAGTCCATGCACAGAAAACTGTAAGTCTGTAATGTAGCAACATAGTGGAGCTAGCCCACCAGAACATTAGATCCATGTACAAGTAGCAGAGAAACTTGACCAAAGAATAGCAAGTTCCTAACAAAATAGGTATGCAACCTCCTTGAGCCCACTTTGCTTCTCTGTGAGACATCAATACATCATAGTTGGCATAGCACTGTTTACTATATAGTATTCTAAAACTTGGGACACCATCTGATGTGATAATAGTGAATGCTATATATTGGTAGTAGGTGATAGTGAACTAATCATTAATTTATACGTACTTGAAATTTTGTCAATAATTCATATAATTGATGGTCATGATCGATAGATCAACAGTTTAACAACATAACATATAAAATTACCGGTCCGTTTTTTGATATAAAAAGAGCCATATTTGTTATTTCCTGAAAATTTGAAGGGGTAGAGTCCTCAACTTATTATATGAGCTTGACTACCACTTAGACCAACACAAATAATTGCTAACAGAGAGGAGGGAAGCAAAAATATGAACTATTTTATACCAAGATAAAAGAAGCATTAATATATATATACCATTCTGTACCATGCCATGCGAATTGATTGGAAGCATGCTAGTCAGTTTTGTAATGGAAAGCAGAAATAATCAAAACAGTAACTTTGTTGTCAAATTTTGACCTTATGTCTCATTTAGCAATAGCTTCTAGATGTACATAAATGATTGTGACAGTTCGTATCCTCCTTTTACATACCTAAACACAATATCAATATATTATAGTTTGAGTTTTCCTTTTTATTCAGCCCTTATAGCATCCAAATCATTGCAATGAATAAAAAGAACAATATTGCGCAGAAAAATAACTAAAATAATGGTCCAATCGAAATGTATGAAATCATATACTACATAGCATATATGACATAAATAACCCTTGATGCAAACAGTGAAATTGGCAGGAGGCACATTATATATATGAGGCGGACAATGGACATGGAAAATGAAATTGGGATTAACCCTATTCCAAATCCATGAATTGGTAGCACGGTTTGATAACCCAAATGGGAATAGGAATATAAGAGGCTGTGAAACACACCCATCAGTGATGTACACAATGGCAAGTCAACTTGCATTGGCTAATATTATTCCATCTGCACATGAATCATAATGAGGTTGGGAAGCTAACTATGTTGGGCATAGTCTCAAATACACTTTCTCAAGTGTAACTATTCTTGCTTAGCTGAGTTTCATTTTTTTTGCTAAGCAAGTTAGGCACCACCCACTAGGTGCTAACTATGTGGGTTCTGTTTTATTTATTTTTGTGTGACAAAAAACAAAGGGGTTAGGCAGTGATGGTGATCGATCAAGCTTATTATATAGCTATCAAAGCTTCTCTCCTAACATCAATTCTATGAAATTGGGGGAGGGTTTCTACTTTCTGTTCATCACTACCACCCACCAACTCCTGTTTCCACCCTCTCTTTCTAAAATAAGATGCAATCTATCTCACTTTTTTTTTAGTTATATTAGAGAAAATTGAATCTTGAATCTATTTAAATTCTAAACTCATTTTTTTCATTCATCTTTTTATACATATGTAAATTCTATGTAAGAATTAAGTTCTTACATATAGTTGCTAAATACTTAAGTAAGCTTACAAAGTTGATCATGATCAAATGCTTTAAATATCGTATTACATTTACAGCAGCTTGTAGAGAATCAATATCCGTATTATTCTAAATAGAGTAATTTTCTTTTATCGAACAATCAGTATTGTTTTAATTAGATAGCATTGGAGTGTACAAGGTCCAATTTAGAATCTGGCAACAATATTGGACCCTTTTGATCCCCAATAATTTATTTCTAATAATGTATTGGTTAGGCACTTGATCCCATAAGTGCTTAGATTACCCAATTTAGCAATTCTCGCAGGAAATGAAAATTAAAAAAAAATAGAAAAAATGCAGACCGATACGTGTAGGTGTATGTGACATAAGGGCGAGTACATTAATATTTGGGCAAACTGATCTCGAGTATATCTCGTATTGCAAGTTGGTATTTTAATTCAATTTTAAATTTTTTGATTAAAAAAAATATAGAGAATGAAATGAAATGAATATAGTGTTTATTAGTAAAGGAGAAAAATGAAAATTATTATTTATTAAAACTTAAAGGGGTGAAATTATAGTACGTGGGTGGAAATAGTATCACAGTAGCATTCAAAGAAAAAGAGGAGGAGAGAGAGATTGTGCAGAATGCAGACAAGAAAAAGCAGATATTTAGCATCTGCATCAATACCACGTTCGGCCTCCTTGACATAAAATTTACCGGAGGTACGTAACAATTTACAGGTGCACTAAATTCCAGTATGCCCTTTATATTTCTATCCCCGGATGGGATCGTAGTAAGTTTAATAACCGAGTTGCCAAACGGAGGAGCTCTTCTTTCTACAGCTTTCACTGTCCCCGGGCTAAAAGGCGCGGTGGGCGCAATGCGCACTCTGCCTTCTCTACTGCCCCCACTCCCTCTCTCTCTTTCTCTTTCTAACTTTCATCATCATCCGTTAATGCCTCTCTCTCTCTCTCTCTGAAATACCAAATCTTTCTCTCTCCAAATCACTTGTTAAATATCCCATCAACTCGCTAAGCTCCTCATTCACTTCAACAAGCTCACTCATACACACACCAACTTCAAGTTTCAAATTCGGGTTTTGGTCCGGGTCTAATGAACTCGGGCTTTTTGAGAAAATGGATCCTCCACTGATCAATGAGTCTTCCTTCTCAGCAGCGTACAGCCTGGCAGAGATTTGGCCCTTTAGCGTTGAACCCGGTGGTGGTGGTGGCGGGTTGGGGCTCCGAATGGGTAATCTGGGTAGGCTTGGAGAGATCTCCGTGAATAGAGATTGGTCGTTGGAGGAGTCGACTGTGACTGAGCAAAGTGGCGGCGGTGCTGGAAGGAAGAGAAGGGACGTGAGCTCTGAGGACGAGTCTTCCAAGATTGTTTCCACTAGTAGTGCCAATGGCTTGGTTCGTCTTTCACTCTTTTAAGTGAAATTTAATTGCTTGAGTCAGTTTTATGTTTGGTTTCTGAGAAAATGGAGCATTTTAAAAAGAAAGCAATGAATTTTGAGGTGAAAGGAATGAATTTTAAGTCTTGGGTCCTTATACTCAACTCAGTTTAGTATAATTTATCAGCATATAATTAAGTATAGTAATAAATTTGCCTAATTGTGATTGTGGTATCTCACTATCTATTAAAACTTGATATCTTTTCCCTTATGATTCAGAAATGAGATTGTGAATAGAAATGCATCCAAACTGATGTGTTATGTTAAGTGAGTTTAGCTGTACGACTATATAGGAACTGGAGCACTAATCGTGAATTGATTTTCAGCTAATGTTTATCTATCGATGGTTTTATTTTTATTTTTTTTTTAAATCTCAAACAGAAAGATTCGAGTGGCAAGCGGATGAAATTAGCAGGATCTACAAATGAAAATGGCAGCTCAAAAGCTGAAGTTGAAGCAAGTTCAGCGGCTGGTAACAAGCCAGCTGAAGAAAATACTAAACCTTCTGAGCCACCTAAGCAAGATTATATCCATGTGAGGGCGAGAAGGGGCCAAGCTACTGATAGCCATAGTATAGCGGAGAGGGTAATGCACTTTTGTTCCTTTTGCATTTGCAGTATTAGTATCTAGAATATTAAAGGATTCTTGTGGTCTTAATGGAGCTCTAGAAGACTAGATCTTGATGCAGAATAGTTTTTATATAATAAATCTGTTCCATGCTGTAAACCTATTCCATTCTGTCCTCAATATTGAAGCGCATTGCATCCCATGCTCATTTTGCAGGCAAGGAGAGAGAAGATCGGCGAGAGGATGAAAAATCTCCAAGATTTGGTTCCTGGATGTAATAAGGTAGTCTATTGTCTAGTTGGTTTTATCCCAGTCATATTACTTAGCATGTGTAGGTAGTATGTTCTACTTAGTTCAGTATAGGGACATAATGATTGAACTTAGTGTCAAAGTTCTGTTATATACCGTTTCTGATTTCTATTCCTAGAGTAATCCTAAACACAGCTCAGTAATTATCTAGGGATCTGAATTCTGTGAGTTCAATTTTGTTTCACTTATGTTTTCCTTGCTTATGCTGGTGTACTTTGCTTCTGAGAAGGTCATTGGGAAAGCACTTGTCCTTGATGAGATTATTAATTACATCCAATCACTGCATCGTCAGGTTGAGGTATCTATTCCCATGTGACTCTACCTAGTGCTACTTGGTGACATGGTTTTGCTTTTTTACTATTAAAACTGAATCTGTGTTATGTTAATTGGATTCTGTAGTTCCTTTCAATGAAGCTTGAAGCAGTCAATTCAAGGATGAACATGAATCCCACCATTGATGCCTTTACTTCAAAAGATGCAAGTCTACTGCACTTTTATTACTTACATAAAAACCACTGACACACTTGGATTGAAACTATTTTCTGATATGGGATACGCTATTTTTTCTGGTTCAATAGATTTCTGAAGACCTTGCTGCTTTTTAAAATGTAAATGTCAATAATTCTTGACGGTTGTTATCAGCACTTCCCTCTTTCTTACAACTCTTCAATCTTTCTTGATGGTATCTTTTGGGATACCACATTTTTGGTAGTAAATAAAAAACCTAGGCTCATTGTTTTCTTAACAACACCTTTTAAGACTCATTTTTCAACTTCTGAAACTGCTGTGAAATTCAGACATCCAGAAATCTCTTACCATTTGACCTGGTGTTTCAGATTGGTGCACAGCCATTTGATGCTTCGGGATTGTTATTTGGCTCACACACACCAAGGGAGTATGCCCAAGGCTCGCAACACGAATGGCTGCAGATGCAGGTTGGTGGTAGTTTTGAAAGAGTAACATAAATTCAGGGGATGATTCTTCAAGTCGTAATTGGTGGGGAATGTGGTTATCGGGGCTCTACTCTACATCTGGTGTAGAAATGTGTCTTTCTAAATGTATGATCATTCTTATTGTTGTAACAGGATAATAGCGGTAGGAAATGCTTTTAATCTTCGGGTGTATCATCTGACTAGTTATACTGTACTTTGTTGTATAAGTACCTATATAAAATATCGTAGAGTGGCTTTACTCAAACTTTGTAACAGAGCGATTGTGCTTTCTAGAATTTATTTATAGAATATCTGATCATTTTTACATAAATTTACTTTTTAATGTCACAGCCACACTTGGAATTTTCGAGGAGTAAATTAATTTGGAAAAAGTAATTCAGTGTTGAAACCAATAATGTTGTTCCCCAAAAGTGAGTACAAAACGAAGAAGTGAAACCTTTCCTGTATGATTCAATGATGACCAACAGACTCAGAAAAATGCTGTCGATAACTTCATCTACTTGAGGGGCCTAAGTTAACACTTGGTCAGGGATTGAAGGCGTCCAAGAAAGGAGTAAAAGGGAGTACAACAGACAGACACTGCAAGTGACTGTTGAAAGCTGTGAAGGCGATTTAGCTGAAACTGAACATGTCGCCTTGGAATCACAAACATCTGCCCAGCACTCAAAACCTTAGAGTAGAACGCATTGTCAGTTGTCACAAACCCCACAAGTATCTTCCCTTCAATGACAACCCCTGACTCACTTGCCCGGAGGTGTGAGTAGGGAGGATTGACTCCCCCCTGGAACAAAGTCAACTCTATTCATTGATATCCCAAGAGTGTTGACCCCTGGAAATGAAACAACATTCCCAAGTGTTATGTTGAGAGTAATGTGGAGTAACGTCCCACCTCGAAAATTAGAGCTTAGCAGACGTACTTTTGACAAAAAAATACCATTATAAAGACTCTAATTAATAGATAGAGCTGAAACAATCTTCACTTTCCAAACAGTTGACATGGTCAACGACATTAAGTATTTATTCTATTTTTTCAGGGTGGCAATATCCATCTGCTAGCTCATTAACTGAGGCGTATTATGAATGTATTTTAGATTTTAGTCCACGAAAATTAGTAGTAGCTGCAACTTGCAAGCTGAACGGTTAAAACTTTGACGCAGCTTTTCTTTTGTTTTCTATTTTCAATTTTTTGTGAGCGCTCAAATAGCTATTTGAGATGTTAGTCGTCAGACTAGTTATATAAGCTTAAGCATGAAGCAATGGCTTCTTGAAAAAAAAAAATAAGTATGAATCGTAAAGCTGCATGTGTGAATCTAGTGAAGCAGAGCATGACTGCATGAATTGAAAGCAACGCATGACTGCATGAATTGAAAGCAACATCCTTTCATGCACTCTTCGTTGGGAATGCAAAAGAGACCTTGACCCATGGATAAAATCTAATCCAACCACATCACTTGACATGCAGTTGTTAAAAACTGATGGGATAAAATAGTAGAGCATAAAAAGGGTTTTATCTTTAGAGGGTGAAAATTGAAAAACACTGAAAAAAAGAATATCTTCATCCTAAAATAAAAAATAAAAAAAAATTGTGTTCCTTCCACATAATACAATACTAATCAATTTATCACTAGCAAGCAATCGTCCAGAGCCCAAGTGATACTGCGCTCTATTTCTATTAGGCTAAAGGTGGTAGAGTCAGCCTGACCTCTCAACAGCAGATCAGGACTTCACCCATTTATTTGACAACACCAAGCCCTGTATCTCGAGCAGACCAACATTATTTCCTTTAACAGATCAAGGGGCAACCAGAATCCAACTTCCGGAGGAACTGATCTAATAAGAACGCTAATCAAAGCTTCATCCTGTATAAATAAATTTAATAAGAAACAAAATCATAACTTATCTCAATTAGCACCCAAAAACATGAAAAATATAACAACTCATAATGAAAGATGTACTCAGTCATGCCTGTCCAAGGCAGCCGGGCTGATTGGAATCAGACCCGCTGGGGTCACAAGAGCATCCACCGAAACATCATGTTGAGTGACCGATATAACTCCTTCATCCAATATCTGTAGAGAATAGGACAGTGCAACTGCAATAAAGCCACTAATTTTAATTAAAATGCCAACAGTACCACATTACCAAGAACACAGTGTACACTGACTTTCATACCTAAGGCATGTAGCTATACTAGAAGGGAGCAATAAGAATGACATACCGAGGAGGGGTTGCTTCCAATTGCGTGCCTTTGCAAGCTCTTGGTAGTTCTTCAGGAAGGTATCATAATAACTGTAATTTGGCCACACGTTAAAATCAAAGATGCATAAATCTAAATAAGATACTTTTTTATTTATTCTATAAAGAATAGGGGAGAGAAAGCATTCACAACTCTAGCAGCCATATATTTAAGGAGAACATTAACAGTGTTCACAAATTAAAATGAGAAAATGACATCTCAAAACCACTCAGCTCACAGCACTCGAGAGATTGAATAACAACTTTGTATAGGCCAAGATGCATAATCATACCCTCCACCACGACCCAAGCGTCTCCCTGATCTATCAAATGCTAGTCCTTTAATATAAACAAGATAAGCAAATGCAATTAGCTAATATGGCTTTGACAGGTATAGCACATACTGTAAATTGAAGAGTAATTGAAAGATAAAAAATAGGAGGAAAAGTTCTACCAGGTAAGAGTAACAAATCAACTGGGTCACTTGCCTGTATAACTGCACCAAGAGAGATCCCTTAGATATGAGTTAAAACCCAATTACAGCTATAAACTAGCACATATACGATATGAAGCTAGTACTACGTTCTTCTTGTTATCTTTTAAATAAATTTGGAAAAAAAAGTGACCATGTGGCTATGAAGCCAACCTTACATGAGATATGAAAAAAGAATATTAAACAAATAGAATGCCAGGAATAATGCTTATACAAAAAGCTAAGCTAGGTCTGGGTGAAAGGAGCATAAGAGATGTGCTCTGAGTTTTAGAAAAACAACGGCTAATCATGTTTCTTCTCCATATCTTGTCACTGTGGCAATTTCATGACAACATTCTGATACCAAACCTGGCAAAAATTTGTTAGTAAGCCTTTTAAGAAAAATCAGGGTAAAGAATCACTAGTCAAAAGCTGTATGAATGAGAAATGTTCCCATCCTAACCTGGTTTTAGAGAATTGATTAGTCTTTAGATTGTGCTACATAAACAGAAACTTTGCGGCTTCAACCCCTCAAATGGACCAAAAGCTCGGAAATCAGAACACCAGTCTTGTTATATGTTAATCCCATCTTAACTTTAGTAGCCTCTCATTTATGAAGTCAAAAATTTTAGTTGCCCAAAAAGGCAAATACTCAAGGAAGTCTCACAAGTCTTTGTGGTCTAAAGCAGAGAAATTGTAAATCGTAATGAATGACTACAATCTAGACATTATTGACAGGGCTTGTAAGATTCTTTTCTTTCTCAAAAATGAGTGAAACCTACCATCTTCACGTTCATTTCCACCAGCATCCACCGGAGCTGGTTCTAAAATGTCCATTGAATTCGTAACAAGATCTTCAACACATGTGATGTTAAGCATTCTCATGTGACAATTCTTGTCCTCCACACGCGGAACATAAAGCTTTTTCCTCACCTGCACATCACCATCTTCATATAACATAAAAAATATAAGTAACCCAAATATTAATTTCTCAAAGTTTAGATTTCAGGGCACTATAGCATGCTAAAAATTAAAATTTCGAAATGGACATATAAAAAAATACACCTTTGAGTGGACTTTGAAGAATTTCACACAACACCTTGGAGGTATCAACTTCACGTAAAGCACTGCAGCTTATATAGGCACACAATCTTTGGCTGGCTTTAAACCACGGCGCTTCCACTATAATACTCTGAATTGCATTATCTTAAAAAATAAAAAGTTGCAGTAATTGGGTTTTTGCTATTTGAATCAAAATGGAATTCAAGCAGAGTATATTGGTAGACTAAGGTGAAGAGTGGCTTATTACCTTCGTGGGATCTGAGTGTTGAGTCCATGGCCTTGAGAGCTTTGCGGACCTTCGACCGGAGGACCCGTTTTTGCTTGAATATAGCGTCAAGAGGGTCATGTTGTTCTTGATTGTTGTTGTTGTTGTTGTTGTTGTTGTTGTTGTTGTTGTTGTTGTTGTTGTTGTTGTTGTTGTTGTTGTTGCTGCTGCAGCTCATTGTGATTGTTTGGGTGGCGCGTGATGAAAAGTATGAGGTGGTGCGCGTAAAGCGGCGGGAAAGAGATCGAGGGAAATTTCTGGTGGTGGTGGTGGGGGTGGTGTTGCTAATGGGAACGATTGGGTCATCAGCGCCCCCACCAACCTTCCTGACATGTACGCGCGTCCTCGTAGTGAATTACTCTGTATTTAATTGTGTGATTTAGACTTCAGTGCATGACGAGGTTTATTTTAATTTTATTGTAAAAAATTTAATTAAAGGTTAAAAAAAAATTAAAAACTGATTAGAGTTAATTTAAATTGAGAATTAATAGTTTATTTTAGTTATAAAAAAATAAATTTTAAAGTGAAATTTATTTTAATAAATAACCCACCATTTTAAAATAAATATATTTTTATATCTACTCTCATGTTGACACGTGGACTTTATTAATTTCTTTGTATACATGATTCTTGAAATCAACAACCGTCATGAATTAATTATATGCTTTGTAATTGATTAGTTGAGAATATTTAACAGCCGTCGGATTAAATTTAACTGATCAGATGATCAACCGGCTAGCAGCTATATATAACTATATATTCGCCTATTCTCAACCCTTATCAACGTTGTCATCATATTGGGAAAGAAAGATCCAAAAAGAAAGCAGACCGACTACTTCTAAATTGATCACCTTTATTTGGATAATATGAAATGAATAATATTATTTTGATCATCCTAACTCAATTGACTATTTGTTGATCTTATCTAAAGTGAACTCGGCTTTTGTTAAAAATATAGTAAACAAAAATGGTGAGTTCAAGATGATCCAAATGTCAATATGCTCATATCAAATTAGAGATTATGCATGAACCATATTTATGTACGTATGATATACATTAGGGTTTTTCACCTAAATACTACCTGAACTATAAGGGTTTGCTTCCGTACTATCTAAACTTTTTCTTTTTTTACTATTTACCACCTAAAGTTATCAATATGTACTAATGTGGCATCTCCAATCAATTTTTTTGTTAAATTATCAACTTTTTTTTTAAACTTCCTAATTTGCTCTCAAGTATAACAAAGAAAAACAAAATCTTTTTAAGGGCAAATTAGGAAGTTTGAGAAAAAAGTGGATGATTTAACAGAAAAATTGACTGGAAGTGTCACATTGGCACATATTGATAATTTCAAGTAGTAAATAATAAATAAAAAAAGATTTAGGTGGTACGGGAGTATACCCCCCTTAGTCCACGTGATATTTGCGTAAAAAAGTCTATACATTATGTAGATCTATTTATATTGGAGAAATTATTTTGTATAATCAATATACTGTTACATGATATCAACATGTTATAATATGGATAGATATTATTAATATTATACCTTATTAATATAAATATACCGTTTAATAATACTCTTATATGTTAAATTTGTTACATCATATAGTAACGTATCAGATACATTCAATAATTTTTTTTTCATATTGACCATTGGTGTGCCAGTGGGCCATTTGCATACAAAGAAGGTGCATGGTTTCTTTAATTTTGGCAACTTTATCTTTTAAGTTGCTCGCTCATATGCATGGATGCCATTTGTATAACCTTCACGTCTTCACGATTTTTTTTTGCCCAAAACGTCTTCACGATTACAAGCATCAAATATACAAATGTGATTTGTGACAAACATAAGTGTGTTTTGTTTTAGCTCATATGCGTGGTTCTTCAAATGGTTGAAGAACTTCTTTTTAACAAGTTTAAGGGTTGCAATAATTTTTTTCTGTTCAAAAGTCATATAACTTTAATTATGGCCTCCAAAAAGTTAAGAATGACACTAATAATTTTAATGAGATTTTGCTTTCATGAAAAAAAGAAATAATTGACATTTTTAATAAAATTTTAATAATTTTGATTCAGTAATATTTTGAAATTTAACAAAAAAAGTTTTGTGAAAAATTTTGAAATTTAATTCCGTGTATAAATATATAAACCTGTTATATACAAATTATTCTTCATGGTAAAAGAGTGAACCCCACTAAAAACAAAAAAAAGTATTTAAATGGCACATTAGGAAGTAATCACTATAATCTTGTTTTCGACAAAAAAAAAAAAGACTATAATCTTGGGGAAAAAAATAGAGAGACAACTATGTAAATACATGAAAACTTAGGGACCGCCACTGCGAAACTCCCAACTCTGAATCTCTGATACATTGTGCTCACCAGTCCCCCTGCAACAAAAATTGAGCTTCAGCACCCAATCCTAAATTCTCTCTCCTCCTCCCCTCTCAAACCCTAACCCTAATCTCCAACACCTCGCCTGACGATATGACCTAGAATCGGGTCCATTTCCGGCGAGTTCAGCTCAGACCGTGCGCCAATTCAAGAACTACCGAACGAAAATTCACGACGATGCCACCGCACGCCGATCTGGACCGTCAGATTGAGCACTTGATGCAGTGCAAGCCTCTGCCGGAGGCGGAGGTGAAGACGCTGTGCGAGCAAGCGAGGGCGATCTTGGTCGAGGAATGGAACGTGCAACCGGTGAAGTGCCCCGTCACGGTTTGCGGCGACATCCACGGCCAGTTCCACGACCTCGTCGAGCTCTTTCGGATCGGCGGCAGTGCTCCCGATACCAACTACCTCTTCATGGGCGACTATGTAGGTCAGTTTGGGCATTAACATATTGATCGTGTAATTGTTGTTTGATTAAGTAATTAACATATTTATTTGTTTTATGTGTTTTAAAGATTTAACAATAAATTGATTTTTGGAGAATGCGATATGTTTTGGAACATGAAAATGTGTTTTCAATGAAGGTTCGTATTTAGTTGATATGGGTGAGAAGTTAGTTAATATGTAAATGTAAGCTAGAAATGGACGTTAAGCTCTCTTTGTTGGGCATTAAGTTGATGAAGTATTAGACATCTTCGAAAGTGAACCTGAAATTGAAAGCCATTTGATTGTCTAACTGTGTAGTTACAAATAGGACAATGCCTTCTTTCTAATATGACAGGAGATTATTCAATTTTCCATTTTTCTGGATCGTTCATTCATTTCATTTCTTCATTTTCTTATGCAGATCGAGGATACTACTCAGTGGAGACCGTCACGCTTCTAGTGACCCTGAAAGTTCGTTACAGAGATAGAATTACAATTCTTAGAGGAAATCATGAGAGTCGGCAAATAACTCAAGTGTAAGGCACTAAAATTTCTAAGTGTTTTCGTTCCAGAGGTGCATCCTTAAATATGTTGCAGATGGTTTTACCTTTATCTTTTCATTATGTTGACAAATACTTTCAGGAAGTTGCTAAATTTCATAGAAATAATGTAATACACTAGTGTTCAAGTGTTTTAATTAGTCATTCTGAAATATCAAATCCTGATTAATATCAGTAAACTGTTGGTTTTTTCAGGTATGGCTTTTATGATGAGTGTTTGAGGAAATATGGAAATGCTAATGTCTGGAAGTATTTCACTGACTTATTTGATTATCTGCCGCTCACAGCCTTAATCGAGAGTCAGGTTTGAATTTTAGATATTATCTTACCCTGTTGTCCCCATTATCTCATTTAACAAGCATTCTTTTGTTTTTTTTTTTTGGGTCTCTTGTTAGATATTTTGCTTGCACGGTGGACTCTCTCCCTCTTTAGATACTCTAGACAATATTCGTGCTCTGGACCGGATACAGGAGGTATACTAAAGTATTCCACTTCAGTTGTATTTTAAAGTGCTGTTACATCTTCATATCTTCTAACAATATATTCTTCTTCAGAAAGTCTGTTTTCTGTGTGTTGCACAAACTGACACAAATATATAAGTGAAATGCATGTTCACACTGTTGTCATAATATATTTTACCAGTAGATGGTTAAAATTGCAGATTGGTATGTTTAAAACTGTTGCTGATTCCTGTTTTTGATCTGCGTAGAGGGCTAAATCACTTTGTTGGTTGGGATCTGCTTACCTGATAACTCTTTTCTAAAATAAGAATGAGTGGTCCTGGTGTTCCAATATTTAACCCTCTTTGGTTGTAAGCTATGCTATATTAGTGCCTCAAGTGTATTAATGTAGAGAGAAGTCACTTACAAAACTTCACTAGAACAGATTAAAGTAAAACATCACTTATTGAAGTCTTCCATGCTAGATATTTTTAAGATATTAATATACCTACTGGCGTAAGCATCTCTTGTATAATGGTGTGGCGTTGTCATTTCATGGTTTGTGGAGAAGATTTGTAGTAATTCTAGTCTTCCCTTATTTGAGAGCAGGTTCCTCATGAGGGTCCAATGTGTGATCTCTTGTGGTCTGACCCGGATGATCGATGTGGGTGGGGAATATCTCCTCGGGGTGCAGGGTATACATTTGGACAAGATATAGCAGCCCAGTTTAACCATACTAATGGGCTGAGTCTTATTTCTAGAGCTCACCAGCTGGTTATGGAAGGCTACAATTGGTGCCAGGTTAGTGCATAAGAAGCAGAAATATGTTTCCACATTGATGCTTTCAGTGTTCAATTGTTTTGAATTTTTTTTAATTATTTTAGGAAAAGAATGTTGTCACGGTGTTTAGTGCTCCAAATTACTGCTATCGGTGTGGAAATATGGCTGCAATTCTTGAGGTTGGAGAGAATATGGAGCATAATTTCCTTCAATTTGATCCAGCACCTCGTCAGGTTGAGCCCGACACAACACGCCGAACCCCAGACTATTTTTTGTAATCCACACAACTCACCACCCATTGGCAATTCTTCTCGTGTCGTGTCGTGTTTTTGTAGATTTTTCTTACAAAGAAGATGAGTTTTGATGTTTAATTGAGAAAGAAAACATATCATTCTTTTGGTTAAAGTTGTTCTGCTGCTTAATTCATGTGATTTATAGGATTATCTCTGTAAGACTTACGTCTTGTTATCTTGTATTAAAAGAGTTGAAAAGAATGACGGAAACAGCAATAACAAGTTATGTGCTTTATGAGCTGCATTCAATTTCAGGTGGACAGAAGAAAGATTGTTTCCGTATTCCAGTTATGCTTATTAAGCTGTCAAATTAATGTGGTAGCCACTATACAAGACTGGTATCAATACCAGTTCCAATACGAGTTCATTATTGTAGAAGAATCATTATTATATATGTTAATGATAATTAATATTGTATAATAAATACAATTTAATTATATTATGATATTACATATTGCACATATTAAATGGTAATGGTCCATGAGCATTCAAACTCAGAAACTTCCAATATGAGATATAGATGGGTACACTCTTTTTGACCCCAAAAAAAAAAAAANCTATTTTTAACCACCAAAAAAAAAAAAGATGGGTACACATTCAAGTAGTAGCCAAAACCCTAATTTAAGGCCTCAACATGGCTAACAAAAAGCATATGGCTCTAGGAATGGCCTACTTGGCATGTACCTCTGCCCATTGCTCCTTTCAGAGGCTGAGAGAGCCATTTCATCTTCCTTCCAATGGTTCTTAAATCTTGAGCTTTGAGGACTGAGGAATCTGTCTTTGGTGACGTATTTACCCTTATAGTAACTTGTAAATTACTTTTTAACTAAATTAATAATTGTATTATGCTATCAGCTCATTAAGGGCAAAATTACTTTCTTTCCATCCATATCTTTCCTCTCTCTTCATTTTCTTTTCCCTCAATTTCCTTCCCTTCCCTCCTCACACTCCCAAACATAGCTTAAGTTCAGGTAGAAGCACTTTTAGACCAAAAATTTTGGGGGACACAAAAAATCTATTTAGGAAGTCAATACAAGTACAGAAAAATCATATGCTTTTGGATCCATACATGAATAAACAACTCTAGTGAAAGAGAAAAACTCTAGTAGAAGACAATATGTATAGTTCAAGCAATCCATTTGCAGAGGCTTCACAAGGCTCTTCTGGTCATCCACTGTTGGGATTTGCTTGTCAGCTATGAAGACTTTTGCCTCTCCTGCTCTACCTTCTCTGGGATTGCCAGCAATATCCTAGCATCCTTTTAATCAAAGTATATGAAGTAATATATGTTAACCAACTAAGCCAAGCAAAATAATATATAGTTTGATCATCTAGATTCATGCTATTTTCACCAGATTATTTAATCTGTAACATTTCAGATATATGCACCAGAGTGTATATAAATATGATATGTGTATATAAAGGAATTGATTTCCTAAGTGGTTCAATAAATCACATTATACAACCTAGCTATAATGAACACAATGACAAGACCTTTTATATGTTATAACAGCAAATGTTGGAAAGAAAACTCTCATTGAAAGAAGAGAAGGTAGCAAAGATAGAAAGCTCCATGAAGCCTCAAAGCTAAACACTCGATATTCCTTCCAGCACGCAAGAAAATATATACAACCTAACAAGAAAAGAAACTGCAACAAAAAGAAAAATCGATAAACAATTAAGTCCTGATTAACATACTCCAAGGAACTGTTAATTCAATATGTAACATACTTAGTAGCTTCAGATGAAGAATCCAAAATTAAATGTGATGAAATAACAGAACATGAATTCAAGCTTCATGCTAATTAATCAAAAAAACATATCATGTAAACCATGTAAAATTGGTAAGGATTATAAGCAATTACCATCATTACTATTAGGATTGAAAATTTAATTGCTTTCCTCCGGGGGCATCATGACAAGGTGCCGAAGCTTTTGTAGACTTTGAGTTATCTCTGTCAAAAGTTGTGTTCCTTCACTATTTTTCTCAAGTGTCTTAGCAGCATACTCTAAGAATCCAGTGTCTGATTCAAGGGCCTTCGCCCTTTCACTAAGATGAGATAATAATGACAATTGCCTTGTTAGAGCAGCTTTGTTTGCATTTCCTGCCATATTAGAAACAGTAATTGGTCCTTTGTTGGATATTCAAAGAAGTTGTACATATGTATGTGTGTGTGTGTGTATGCATATGTGTATCTGCAGATGGTACCTATCTCATCCTCATCCATGGAATGGAAGCCATTAGCTGATAAGTTACTTTTCTTATCTAGTTTCTTCTTCCGACCCAGGAGGTAGGTTTTCTCCCCTTTCAAAGGTTTCAAAGATTCACTGGCGGTTCCCTCTCCATTATCCTCCTTTGATGGTGCGACTTGATCATTGTTTGCGTTTTCCCCATTAGCCTCACCCTTATTGGAGTTCAAAGGAGAAGTTCCACGTTCACATCTTCCACCGACCTCTTCACCAGCCTCGTCTTCGCTCTTGTACTCAAATTCCTTCAACAATCCATATTTTTCTCTATAAACCTCTACTTCATCCTCTAAAACCTTGAGCTCTTCCTCTCTGTTGGCAAGCAGATCATATGTTGCTTCCAGGGCTTCTTGGTCATACTCTGCCTGCTCCTCCATCATTCTCTGATACTGTAAGGCCTCCATCTGAACAGCAGCCTTCTCTGCTTGTAGCCGGGTGATCATGGCCATGGCATTGTTGGCAGCTACAGCAGAAGCACTTCTTTCTTCATCCAGCTCCATGTACAAAGCCATCAGCGACTTCCTATCCAAACGGACCTGCCTTTTCAACCGGTGCAAAATGGAATCACAATCTGCATCAATTGGAAGATTTCCATCAACAGATTCCAAAACAAACTCTGTGTTCTTTTCCAGTGGTGATTTCCTTGAAATCCTCATAGCCACTCTAGGACTATTTGTAGCTGAATCTGTAAGTGGGATTCCAAAGAACCTGTTCCCTCTACCAAAAATAGGAGTCCTGTTCTCGTCATTCAATTCATCACCTTCTGTCAACAATGGCACTGTAGCAGCCTTGGGATCTTCCTTGACTGCAAAACAAATTCCACCCTCCAAATCAGTTCATGGTTAAAAAATAAAATAAAAATCATATTTCCACATGCAAAGCATAATTCTGAAACACTTTTTTTTAGTAAGAGGGTAATTATAAATTCAAAAGCAAGCACGTATTCACAAATTCACAACAAATCAATAATTGCTAATAAGTTTAGGAAGCTGCTTCCAAAATAAAAAAATTAAAAGAAGCTACAAGTTTTTATGTTTAACTCACATGGAGGGTCACGACTTGGTGCTTGTGATCCATCCTCATCCTCTGGAAGCTCGGACTCATTATCAGACATGAATTTGAGTTCCGTGTAACGAACGTGGGGCAATTCCACACCACGATTTTCATCATTTCTCCCCAAGGGAGCTCGCGGAGAAGGAGTGGGAGCATGTGCGCTACCACTTTTCCCCTTTGGAATGGAGGGAGCAGAACTCATCTTCAATGGCACACCACAACACGAACACGAAATCTGTTGAATGCTGCTGCTCTTCTCAATGGGCCCTGGTGCCGCATCCTCCCACGACCTTGCTGGCTGCACACTCAGCTGAATTTGGTGGTGTTCATCCTCAACAAAGCACTCTAGATCCTTGTGCAGGATCCCAACTAGGGACTTGTATGTATCGCAATCAGATTCTTTCTCAGTTGCAAAGGAAAGCAAGCATGACTCACACATTTTTCGGATATCAGATAGCTTCTTGTGGTTGTGGCAATATGCCAAATACGAAACGTCCCTCTTGTGAGCTTCACATATGGAGTCATTGTAATAGAAATCTGGATCTCTCTGGACCAGAATGTGATCTATTCTGGTGCAGAGCCAGCAGGGGATTTTCAGCTCAAAGAACCTGGCGAATTCATTGGCAAAAAACGCAAGAAACCCGTCGACATAAAGCACAATGATTAGCAGGAATTCGAGCATGGCGTAGATCACAAAGTGAGGGAACTTTCCCAGCTCTTGTTCAACAAAACTAGTGAGTGATCGTGTTTGGCGAATTTCGGGCCTTGCCATTTTTCTTGGTTTCCAAAGCACACAGAAACAAGCATACAAAACCACCAAGAAAAATGAGAGATGTTGTCGGGTCTAATCCTTATCTGGGTTCGATGCAATTTCGGGTTTAGATGGGAAATGGAGGATTGTTATGAAAATGGAGTCAAACTGCTCTATGAGAGAGGCTGATGAGATGGAAGATCATGACCTTGGTGGAGCAAGACCGTGCCTAGATCATGACCTTTCTCTCTGTGTCTGTGTGTGAGAGAAAGAGTGTTTGTGTCTAAAGAAGGAGAGAGGAGACAATGTTCCAAATCAAGGTTTTAAAATTTGGGTGGTGGAATTCGTTTGCCTGATAAAAGGGATTGGAGAAAAATGGCGGTTCTTAGGCTATGCATGTACCTGAAATAACGGTCTATCATGCACTTCCCAACCAACTGGATAATTGAAATGTCACCGTTTCAATGGCAGCAGAGTTAAACCACTGACTTGACCGATGGCTTTGTGTTCCGAAGAAATTTTGGGTGAAAGTGGGTAGGGGAGTAGGGTAGCGTAAGGCCCAAGACTATCCAAGCTTTGGACCACTCGGCCCACTTTCTTCAGGTTTCAAATTTCACCTCCTAATATATTAAAAGAAAAACATATTTATTATTTACCTAGAGGTGTGGGCTGGGCCGGCTCGTTTAAGTTGAGCTCATTATACTTTTGTGCCTTACTTGGATCGATCCATATAGTTAAGGCCAAGACTCGACACAGCCCACTGCTTGTGGGCCATTTGTGCTCGTGCTCGTGCTCGTGCTCGTGCTCGTGCTCTTGCCATGCCTTAAACAAGTCGGCTCATGGACCTCTTTTTTATTTTTATTTTTATTTTTAAGAGTGGATAATTTAATCTTATGATTTGAGGTGTTAAACGAGTCAAGCCAACTTGAGCACAACGCTGATACGACACGATTAAAATAGACACGACACAAATAGATAGGCTTGACTGAAGCTTTTGGCCCATTAGAGTAAATTAGCCAGGTTCGGCACGAGCACAACAACACCAAGCACGACACAAGTACGGGTACGAAATGGGTCCAAATTAGGCACGATTTCTTTACCATTGTTTTTTTATTTTTAGAAAAAT